>PVLD010033824.1:0-13267 GCA_004027595.1 Dinomys branickii
TGTCACATTTTCTTTACCCAGTCATCTGTTAATGGTTTCACAGGCTGCTTCTGGGATTTAGCTATTACAAATTATGCTCCTGTAAAAAATGGTGTGCAAGTATGTGGTGATTTAAGCCCTTTGGAGAAGATTCCTAGAAGGCCAGTAGCTGGGTCGTATGGAATTTCTAATTTCACTTCTTTTATTTATTTTTTTTTATTTAAAAAAAATAAAAGTACAAAAACATCTTGACAAACAGACACCAATTAGCATAAAATAATTTCACTTCTTTGAGAAGTCTCCATACCGATTTTCATAGTGGTTGTACCAGTTTGCTTTCCCTCCAACAATGTCGGAGGGTTTCTTCTTCACCATAGCCACGTGACATTTGTTACTGTTTCATTTCCTAATGATGGCCATTCTTTCAGCAGTGAGATGGAATCTTGGCATTGTTTTAATTTGCGTTTTTCCAATGGCCAGAGATGTTGAACATGTTTCCATGTATTTGTTGACCGTTTGTCTTTCTTCCTCTGTGAAAGGTCTGTTCATTTCTCTTGTCAAAACGCCATTTTGAATACTAGAAACTACATTATTCATTCTCTCTTTCTTCATTTATGTGTGACAATCTTAACTTGCCTCTCTGTTTTGTAAGTCTCATGGTCCTATACCCTCAAGACAACTTTCTATTCTAATTTTAACCAGGTTGAGCCAGGCATGGTGGTGCACGCCTGTAATCCCAGCACTCCAGAGGCTGAGGCAGGAGGATCATTGTGAGTTCGAGCCCAGCCTGGGCTATAAAGTGAGCTCCTGAACTGCACAGCAAGACCCTGTCTAAATAAGACAAAATAATAATAATAATAATAATAATAATAATAATTTTAACCAGCTGATAACCAACACTTGCTATAAATACATGCTATATACATATTTCTAGAAAATCCACACAAGCCCTTATTGGAGACAAGTATTATATGCAAGGGAGCTTTATTCATGATTTCCTATGGAAATTCAACCTACCAAGTAACCGGAGAAAATATACCATATTTCAGTATAATCCAATAATGTTAGTCTGACCTGTGGTTTGAGTTCTACAATTTCATCCTGAAGGCCTCAGGTAAGTTCTTAGCCTTTAAGAGTCCTGCCCTTTGTCCTTATTCCTAAAAGGAAAGGAGGGGACAGTCCATGGGTTTTATTTTACCTATGGGGAAAGACAGTATAGCTATATTGTTCCAGTTTGTAAGGAGACATACCTGTGTTTTCTACTACACATTTCTGGGGTAAGAGTCCCTATGCTGTGCCCTAACGCTAGACTTCTGCTAATCTCTGGCCTCAGTGCCTCTGCTGACTTCTCTGCCTGCCTTCAGCTGCCCCTGAGCTTCATGGGACAAGAACGTGGCTAAAGCTCATTAATGTAGACTTTCCCTCTTATCACATCCATGCACTTGCTCCTAAGCCACATGGATGTAGCCATTGGCCTAAAACCAGAAGTTGGCTGCCTCCTCATACCCTTCCCAAGCCAGAGAAGCTGGCCATTAACCTTGATTCTTTGGCTCTCTCCTGTCTCTCTGGATGTTTCTGAAAGTGCTTTCTTCTCCCTGCTTTTTGGAGGTGTTTCTACTGTTCCCAGTGCAGCGGTGAAGGGATAGGCATGGACTCTGATACCTGACTGCATAAACTTCCTCAGCTTTGCTTCTTCTCTGCTTGTTTTCTAGTATGTCTTCATCCTAGATGGAGCAGAAAGCCATTCCCTCCTCAAAGGGAAACACCTCTATTGTAGACATTAAAATCTAATTGTCTGTATGCAAATACAACTAAAAGAAAATTTTAAGGTAATTTCTTTCTTAGAAAAACCTAGTTTTTGAAGTTATTGTCTTACTTCAATCTCTAACAAAAAATTCAAGAATACCTCTATTCTACCAGGTATCTGTTCTCCTAAAGCACTTGAACCTTCTTTATGCAGTGAAAAGTTTCCAGGTAACAAGATTCCTAAGACATAGGGATATTTGAATATAACTCAAAACAATGTTATATCTGCTGTGTAGTAAAAATAAATTTAATATCTATTACCCCTGCTCTAGGGATTGTCATTTGACTTTTAATTTTCACAATAACTCTATGGAAAAAGCATTGCTATCTCCATTTATAAAGAATAAAGGACACTCAAGAAGGGTAAACAGCTTGCCTAAGATCATGTAATTAGTAAGAGGTGGTGCTAAAATTCAAACTCAGATTTATCTAACTCTGGACCCTCTGTACTAATCACTGTAATTCCTCCAATCAAAAAACATAATTTGAGGCCCTATGAGATTTTCAGGCAGGGAAGGAGCCCAGCCTGGGACACCATCTGAGCTACACTTTGAGCAGAATTCTTGTTGGGTGAGGCCTGCGCCTGCGCTCTGCCCCATGCCTTCAGGCAGGGAAGGAGCTCAGACTGGGAGGGCCCTTCCCTGTTCATGGGTGAGGCCTACAGCTTGGAAAGAGCCTGAGTCTCTGTGGTCCTCTAGGTTGGGAGGTGAGGCCTGCTCTCCCCTGATCTGAGGATCCTGGAGCAGTGACCCCTGCCTAGGCAGCATCAGCTTCAAGGCTGAGGCCCACACGCTTTCTGTTCATGGCCTAGAGACCCTGGAACCACAGCCCAGCATTCCCCCACCATCGCAGGTGTGGTCTAAGCCATACACCCCAGCAATTGCCTGCGGTTCCTGGTCCCAGTGGTCCACAGTCTGCTACCATCTTGGGGTAAGTTTGATATCCAGGTAAACTAGGATCCCTAGAGTCCTTTGTGAGCTGCCTGAGTAGCTTGTAGCTCAGCACTTTTCATCTGACATTCAAAATGACAGGACATATGAGCAAAATGCAGTCTCACAACTCAACTCCACCCAGAACAAGTCCAGGAGACACTGACATAGGAAAACTAGGAAGCCACATATCTGAAATTTCTCAAATGATCGCATCTGAAGTAGAGAAACAAATCCATCAGCCATAGAAGAGATCAAATCAGAAATAATCTCAGGCAAAAAATGAAATGAAAATAATAATGGAAGAAATGCTCCACACATATAGAGAAGAAACAGATTAAAAAAAATAGATGAACATAGGCAACAAATGGAAACGTTACATGAACAATTTAGGAATGAATTAGAACACATGAAACAGACTCAAAGAGATTTCCAGGAAATGAAAACTTCCACTGAAAGCTTGCAAAACCACTTGAATGAAGCTGAAGATAGAATTTCAGATCTTGAAGACGGCATGGCAGCTAGAGACCGTGAAGGGAAGGATCTCTTAAAAGTCATCAAGGATCCAGGAAAAATCAATCCAACAGCTGCAAGATGAGGCAAAGAGAAATAATGTCTGAGTAATGGGAGTCAGTGAAACAGCAGGAGGCCACAAAATGACATAAAAAGAATATGTGCAGAAATAATAGTAGAAAATTTCCCAAGCATGGTAAAAGATTCTGATGTTCAGAAAAATGAGGCATACAGAACTCCAGTGAGCCATAACCCAAATAAAACCATACCTAGATATATAGTAGTCAAGATTCCAGACACCCAGCAAAAGAACACAATATTAAAAGCTGCTAGAGAAAAGAAACAGATCACCTATAAAGGAAATCCCATCAGAATCACAGAAGACTTCAAAACAGAAACCATGAAATCAAGAAGAGCTTGGAGCGAGGTATTACAGATTCTGAGACAAAACAGCTTCCAACCCAGACTGATGTATCCTGCAAAACTATCCTTCAAATTCAATGGAGAAATAAAATATTTCCATGACAAAGAACAACTGAAGAACTTCATGAGTGCCAAACCAACATTACAAAAAGTACTAAAAGATACTCTAGACAGAGAAAAAAGAGACTGCAATCTCAAAAACAATAATAGAAAGGAACCCTCAAGCAGAATAAGCAATTAAACAGATAGCAAATGTAGGAAATCAACAGCAAATATACAGCATGACAAGAATAAGCCAACATATAACAGTTATAACCGTTAATGTGAATGGCCTCAATTCACCAGTCAAAAGAAACAGACTGGCAGGATGGATTAAGAAACAAAATCCTATAATATGCTCTATACAGGAAATACACTTTACTAAAAAGGAAAACCCCAGACTGAAAGTCAAAGGATGACAAACAATTCTCCATGCAACAGGTCCCCAGAAAAAAGCAGAGGTAGCTATTATGTTTGCAGACAATGTAAACTTCAAACCAAAAACAATCAAAAGAGATAAAGAAAGCCACTACATACTAGTTAGGGGAAAGCTGCAAGAGGAAGAGATAACAATCCTATATATGTATGCACCAAATACTGGAGCACCAAACTATTTAAGTCAAACCTTAACAGACATGAAAAACCAAATAATAACACTATTATAATAGGGGACCTATACACCCCTTTGACGCAGAGACAGGTCAACTAGACAAAAACTCAGCAAAGAAATAACACATCTGAACCAAATACGTGAACAAATGGACTTAGTACATGTACACAGAGCGTTCCACCCCACAATATCAGAATACATATTTTTCTCAGCTGCACATGGGACTTTCTCTAAAATAGACCACATTCTAGCCCATAAAGCATACCTACCTAAAAGCAAAAGAATTGAAATTATCCCATGCATATTATCTGACCACAGTGCAATGAAACTGGAAATTAATGACAAAGGGAACTCCAAAAGCTCCATAAACACCTGGAAAGTAGACAACAATGTCCTGAACAATCAATGGGTCACAGAAGAAATTAAAGAAGAAATTAAAAAATACCTACAAACAACCAAAAATGCAAATACAACTTGCATTCATGTTAAAAGAGTCAAAGGATCCACAAGTCAAAATGGATCACAGATCTCAATGTTAAAGCAGAAACACTAAATCTATTGGAAGAGAAGGTAGGTAAAAATCTTGAAAACATAGGAGTAGGCAGAGAGTTCATGAACAAAAATCAAACTGCAAGGGAAACACTTCAAAGAATCAACAATTGGGACCTCATCTTACTGAAAAGGTTTTGCACATCTAAAGAAATCACCAGTAGAGTAAAAAGAAAACCCACAAATTGGGAAAAAATCCTAGCTGGCTGTTGCTGGCTGTCTTCTATCCAGAACATAAAAAGAATTAAAAAACATGGACCTTTCCAAATTCAAAGACCCAATCCAGAAATGGGCATCTGAGATGAATACACGCTTTTCAGATAAAGAAATACAACTGGCAAACAAATATATGAGAAAATGTTCTACATCTTTAGTCATTAGAGAAATGCAAAAAAAGACAACATTGAGATTTCATCTCACCCCAGTAAGATTGGCCAGCCTTAAGAAATCAATCAATAACAAATGCTGGTGAGGCTGTGGAGAAATGGGAACTCTTCTCCACTGCTGGTGGGAATACAGACTGGTGAAACCACTGTGGAGATTGGTTTGGAGATTTCTCAGCAAAATAGGTCTAGAAGTCCCATACAACCCAGCTATTCCCCTTCTGGGTATTTTCCCAGAAGATCTGAAAACATCATATCACTGCGATATATGTTTATAGCAGCACAATTTATAATAGCTAAATCGTGGAAGCAATCCAAATGTCTATCCACTGAGGACTGGATAAAAAAAATGGCATTTTTATATAATGGAATATTACTCAGCTATAAAGACAAACTTGAGGCTTTTATAGGCAATGGTCACAATTTGGGTCCATACTCATAAGTGAAATAACTGAGATGTACATGTGCAAGCAACATATTGTATCACTAGTGTAAAAACCTGAAAGTGGGAATATAAATTAGGAGGTATGAAAGGAAACTGCTTAAAAGTAAAAAGCAAATGGGATAAGGGGAAGGAGAAAATGCAGGAAGAGATAATTATATATGTATATATGTAGAAGCAGGATGGCTAACATGGTTGTACTACTGATTTGTGTCACTTGTTGTAAGGAACAGTTAATGACTGGTTGTTTGATCAATCTTGTATGTCTATGTGTGTTTTCCTGAGCATACACTTTGAAGTTACCAATATGTAATACAACAACTATTGTTAATTCCCTGTCACCTTGTCTGTAATTCAGTTTTGATTGTACTGTTCTTGTGCTACTTTGTGTCTGTTTGTTAATGTTTACATTCTTTTCCTTTTAAAATAAAAAAAAGTAAAAAATTAAAAAAAACCCAAATCATAGTTCGAGTCACATAGAACTCTCCTTTGGTGGTTTAACTTTTCTGTTCGGTGAGAAGCAGCTGGGCACAGTGTTCGAGGACCAGGCTTTGAAGTTAGGCTGTGTCTTCCGCTTCATCTCTGTAAAACAGACATGATAAGGCCAGCAACTCGCAAGACTGTTGTAAATTTGAGGCGAATCAGACAGCACGAGCATTTGGCGCAGAGGAGGTTGCAGCATGTTATGGAAGTCTCAGAAATGGTTTTCAATTTTTGACATTCGTGAATATTTAAGTTGTGTCCTATTGTTTCTTTTTTTCTCCTTTTATTTCCTAGAAATTAGCCTCTAGTCACTGTAGGAAGGAAAACCCTGCTGTGAATGTTTAGGGAGAATTGAAGCTTTGAGGGTGTGACACTGTCAGAAATATCATAGATTGTTTCAATCTGTTCTTTTTGCTGTGCGCTAGAAGCAGCAATTCCTTCAATGAAATATTTCCATGAGTTGTTGTCATTATTATCACAATTGCCACGGCTGATAACAGTTTACCTTTGCAGAGTGAAGGAAAAAGCCCAGAAGAAAGTGCCACAGACTTTGCAGTCAGGCACATGCACATCTGAATCTACTTTCTAACTGATCTTTGTAAAGTAGTTGAATGACTGTGACCCTCAGTTTTTGTTATTTGTGCTGAGACAACTGATATCTTCAGTGATATAATATGCTTCAAATGTCTGTAGAGCCAGTACAGTAGAAGAGTTTGGTGAAAGTTCTTCCTCTTTCTGACCTCTGCTTCCTTTTGGTCCTTTCCAATTACCTTAGAAAGTTGGCCATAACTTCGCGTGTGAGGTGTGCATGTAGCGTGTATTTTATTTCTGTAGCCGTACTTGTTATATGGTGAATATTATGAGTTAAGTTCATTCACATAAGTCTTAATATTCAATACCTCAGAATGTGACCTTATTTGGAACTGTAGGTGCTACAAATGTAATTACCTAAAATGAATTTATAGTACAGGAGAAGGGGCTAATCCAGCGGGTCTAGTAGCCTGGTGTCTGTGGTTTATTGAAAGCAATAGTCAATGCTTAAAATTTTCCTTTTTCTTGACCAAGTTTGCACGCTTGAATTTGGTAATCAGAATGACTGATGAAAACAATAATATGAGATACCAGAACCATGGTTGAACCCCTACCATCTTGTATGGTGAAGTGCTGCATCATTTCCAATGTTGTTTGTCTTTTTAACTGTTACTGTTTTTGATTGTTTGATCAATCTTTCTTATGTCCGGTGGACTGAGCAACTTCGTTGAAGATAACACTGTGTGATGTAGCAACCACTGTCAATTCCTAACATTTGGTTTTGAGGTCACGTATCATTTTTGTTGTGTTTGTGTTGCTTTGATTTTGTCTTCATGGTTGCTCTGTCAGTTTTTTAATTTTTAAAATAAAAAAGGGGAAATCTGGACATAGATACATAAATGGAAAGAATATAATGCCAAGATGAACATAAAGATTAGGGTGATGCTTCTATCAGCTGGGGGATGTCAAAGATTGCCAACAAACCACCAGAAGCTAGATGAGAGGGATAAAAAAATCTGCTGCCCTTAAAAAGAAGCAACACTGCTAAAACTTTGATTTTAGACCTCCATCTTCCAGAACTGGGAGACAGTAAACTGTGCTCAAGTTTGTGGTATTTTGTCATGACAGCTCTAGCAAACTAGCACAGCAAAAATGAGAACTAGAACTGTCTCTGAAATGTTTAGCTCAGAAATTCTAAATTTCATATTTATTATTAATCTGTAATCATTTAAAAAATTAAATATTGCACTCAAGATAAAGGGAAGTAAACGGTTTAGGCAGAGAATAAGTTACTAAAAATGAAGCAAATTTACAGCAATCAAGCCCCTCATGGGATTTATAGAGTTCTTCATGACATTTTCAAATGGTTTCTGATGCAACTTTACTAATTCTACATTTCAATAATTGAAAACAATAAGAAAAATGTGACAATCACAATAATATTAGACTCTACGACCAACAGTCAAATTTTGTCTAAATTTAGTATACATGTAAATCACAAATTGAACTAGGGAAGTCATTTTCAACGGTCTGTAGCTGGGTTCTTTTCTGAAGCAGAGGAAACTGCTGGCCTGAATGAAGGTGGCAGCCCTTCATCTCTCTGCACTGCTTTTCCACAGGCTATCCCACCCGTGGGCTTTCCCCGTAAGAAAAGCTCATGGCCACAGTTCTGGTCTTTGAGGTGTCCACGTTACCACTGATCATTTCCATACCAGTAGCAAGGGCATAACTTTTTACATCCATTTAGAAAGTGAGTTTCATGAATGTAACAGGTAAGAAATTAGATGAAAGGAAGTAGTAGTATTTTGAATCCTTGAAGGATTGTCCATAAATAAAGGATTTGTGGGAGTCACAGGGCTATTGACAACTATCCTAGACACATAGTAGGACCATATCTTTTCACTTTTTTTAGGGGGGCAGTTTTCTTGCTGAAGGTGAAGAAATCAATAAAGTCCCATAACAGATATTGTGATTTCCATGAAATACATTGGTTCCAAGACTACAAAAAGCATATTCTTGCTCTGTGTCTGATTCCAACTTATGTGCAGCCATATTGCTCAGCATGACCTAGCAGAGGCCTTCATGATGAGATTAGCAATTCTATGGAAGTACTCCAAAAATAACACACCGTTGCCCAATATTTTCACATAAATGAACCTCTTGTTGTCACATTTCTAAGGAGAAATTTAAGTCTGAAAATTAAAGTCCTTTCATTCTAAAGTAAAAAAATAGAAAGCTCTAGAGGGTTTTATGTCTGAAATCAGATTCTCTGTTTCTTCTGAGTTAAAGTTCAAAGAAATTAAATCCCACATGAATTGTGCTTCTGGTCAGTCTAACATTTGCAGTGCTGAGGCGGATCTGAAGTTCCCTTGGATGCTGCAGCTTTACCTGTCTCAAGGTGGAGGTTGTCTTCTCTTGTGAGCCTCACCTTACCTCAGGCTCCCAAAGAGCTGATGAGATGTAAGAGACTGACACAGAACCACCCCACACCAATGGGTGGGCTGGGGTGTGGATTCAGATCAATGACTAGGATCTAAAGCTATTATTTCAGGCAAAACCAAACCAAAAAAAGTCAATGTAGCAGGATCTCAACATTGCTGTTGTCAAAGACCACAGCAGACTTTCAGCAGCATCTTCTAGATAGCGTAGGCCTTTGAAGGTCTCTTGCTACCAGCCTCACCAGAATGCCACTCATGCTTGTTGAGCTGTCTATCATCTATAAATACATCACAGCTGCAGGACTAGTTGTACGATGGGAGGTGGGTTTTATCCGTGCAAATTGCCCCCTTGCTCAGAGAGTCACATTAGAAACATTTTTGAAGTCTTCCTTTCACAACTGATAAAATTTGCCATTTTACATATTTAAACCCTGTTCATTCTAGTACACTGGTGCTACAAGGACAGTAGGTCTCACCTAGACACAAGACTTGCATTCTTGTGGAGGAGGCATTTTCAGCCTTGTGTGCCAGGGGCTGCTGCTCTGGCCTCTTGTCATAGGATTAATTAGGCTCATGAATTGTGCCTCCTCGGGAAGGTTTTCCGTAATGTTCATGTGTCTTTAGACCCTCTCTTTTCCTGTAACAGAATCCTTGGCTCAGTTGACCCTGCTAAGACTTCTGCAGCTTATAGCATCTTCTGTGCTCAGCTGGCACTTTCACGTTAGGACGAGAGCCATGGAATTAAAAACCACTCCTCCACTTCTCCAGTAAAGGTGGTGATCTAATAATAGCGCCTCTCTGTAAGGAAATAATACTTAAAACACAAACAAAAATATGTGACATACCTAAAAATGGGCAAAAATATAGGCAGAAATATCCCAGAGCAAATACAAATGGCTAGTTAGAGCATTAAAATGCTCGATCTTAAAAAAATTTACATAACAACAAAATAGAACCTTTGCCTATATATTTAGAAGATAGTAAATTCTTTGTTTAGGAGCACTGTTCTTTGTTTAGGAGATATATGAGCAGATAAAAGATCATAAATAGGTATGAAAGAGTGAACAAAATGAATGAATAGCATAAATGTCTGCAAACTTCCCAAAAGCTTTCTGACAATATATGATGTCATGAGACCTTACAAAAGTTTTAACCGTTCATCTCAGTAATTTGGCTTAAAAAATCTATACTAAAGAAATAATTAGAGCTACCAAGACCCATGAATATCATATTATTTATAATAGTAAAAATTAAAAATAAAGTCTGAATCACAAAATAAAGAGGTTTACAATAGCCATACAGTATTTCTAACAAATATAAATGACATAGGAAAAGAATTTTTATTTGAAAAATCTTACTTTATATTTCATTTTGAAATGATTTTTAATTTATGTAAAATATAACAGCACAAGAATACTCATAAGCGGGAGCTGGGGATATAGCTCAGTGGAATAAGCGCCTGCCTAGCAAGCGCAGGGTCCTGAGTTCAATCCCCAGTACCGCCAAAAAAAAAAAAAAAAATACTCATAAGCCACTTATTCAGACTTAAAGTCTTTTAGTATATGGTCTTTACTATTCTGTGTGTGTGTGAAATATAAGAGGTGACTGAAAAGTACAGTAAACATTTAATAAAATTTAAAACAGTAAAAGATACATTGCAGTTAATGCCCCTTAAAGGACTCCCCTCACTTGGAACACACTTATCCCATGGCTGTCATCACTTTCCGAAGCATTTCGGGAAATCTTCCTGCATGAGTGTACTTTACATGGTGCGATAAAAACACAGCGACTGTCGCTGCTCGGTGCCGTCTGATGCGATGGAGAGCCAGGCCCGTCACACCGTTAGCGCGCGTCCTCCCCGCCAGACCGGGCACCAGGCTACTTCTGGCTCTTCTCCAAAGTGATCAGGAAAGGCAATGCTTTGAATACATTCAAGACACGGGGGCAGCCACAACAGTGTGACTAGACACACCGAAGAGGACTTCCAGACTGCTGCAGGGTGGCTAGAATAATGGGAGAGGCGTGCTTGAAGCAAAGGAGGAGTATTTTGGTTTAAACTTTTTTTTTTGGTACTGGAAATCGAACTCAGGACTTTGTGCCTGCCAGTCAGGAGCTTATACCACTGAGCTATATCCCTGACCCTAAACTTTTTTTTTTTTAGTTTAAATATTCACCGTATTTTTAGATCTCATCTTTTCCTCACCAGGACCATTAGAGAGTAGATTGTATTCACTATGCTTTTTCATTTTCCTAAGACCAGAGACATTCTCTTACATAACCACAGCACAATTATCTAATTGAAAAAAACTTAACATTGATATACTACTTTTATATAATCAATACTCTATCATGCAGTGATGTGTATTGTCTCAACAACACCCTTTATACCCTTTATAGTAGATTTCCCCCAACTTGAGATCTAGTCCAGGATCACATATTGCTCTTAGCTGTCACGCCTCCCTGGACTTTTGTAATCTGAAAGAGCTCTCTTTGGCCTTTCTCTGTCTTTTATGGCACTGATATAGCTTTGAAAGAGAGGAAGTTGTTTTATTGGATATTCCTAATTTGTATTTCTCCAATATTTTTAGTTTTTCTACTATATTTACTTTTCCCTTTTTGAAATTAATAAGAAATTTATAGGGATATATTTGAGATGTTATAAATCTGTTTATCGTCAAACATTTACACTTTCGATTTAGGATCTACTGATGCACCTGCCCTGTGTCACTTTTTACAATTATAGCTTCAAAGTTGCGATTTTCTAACTCCTGTATTCTTTTTGTATTTATTAGCTTTCAACCTGTAAGGAATATTTTTCCCTCCTTTACACTGTATCAGTTGTTTTTATATCTTCTTGGACAGTAAGATGTTCCAGGTTCATATTAACACCTCCTGTATGCCGGCCATAGAGCCAGGCATTTCCCTATGGAGCCATGTCTTCTTTTGGAAGGTAAGGGTTTATAGAAATCAAGATCTAGGTGTTAAATATATACATTGTTATTGGGACAGCATTGTTTGAGGGCCCTTTTGACAGACAGAAAGGTATATTTTTATAATAGATGGTTTATATTTTATATATGTTGGAAAATATATAGCTATAATGTATATTTTTAAAAGTCAAAATGGCAGTTTGCTCCCTTGAAGCCAGCAGGAAAATCTCCTTAGTCTCTCTCTGAAGTCACATAATGGTGGGAATGATGACACTCACATATTCTAACCAGGGAGCAAATATCCCATCATATTCATGGGTTTGGACAATGTCCAATAAACAAAATATTTTATAGGGTTTTTAAGCCAGGAAGTAAGAATCTTGGGAGGTATCTTAGAACTGAATTGTTGTAAGGAACAGTCACCGATTAGTTGTTTGATCAGTCTTGTATGTCTATATGCGTTACCATGAACGTACACTTTGAAGTTATCAATATATAATATAACAACCATTGTTAATTCCCTGTCACCTTATCTGTAATTCAGTTTTTGTACTGTTCTTGTGCTACTTTGTGTCTGTTTGCTAATGTTTTCATTCTTTTACTTTTAAAATTAAAAAAGAATTGAACAGAATTTAATATATTCCCAGAATATATTACAGTGGCACTTGTTGGTGCATGCCTGTAGTCCCAGCTACTCGGTGGCTGAGGCAGGGGGATTGCTTGAGCCCAGGAGTTCTTTGAGGACAGCCTGGGTAACATAGTGAGAAACTTTTAAAAAATGCACATTGTTCAAAAGTAACCAGATTAAATCTGGCTGTGATGGCACATGCCTTAAAATCCCAGCACTTGGGAGGCTTATGCAGGGTATCTTCCACTCAAGATCAAACAGGACTACATGGTGAATTCAAGGCCGGCCTGAACTACATAGTGAGACCCTGTGTTAAATCTATTTAGAAAAAATAATTGGATTAGTTATATTTTCATCAACAACTCAGAGTCTGGTTTCTTACTCATTTGAATCAGAACAGACTCATTCATTTATGCTTGCATTTAATTTTAGAGCCATCTCTCAAATCTTAGTTGATTTATGTGTAAAAATATGTAAAACATTAGGATGTTTCCAAAAATAAAAAATACAAAACCATATATATAAGGAATTGTTACTTTCTCCTCAGTGTCTTTTATCATCTTTTTTTTTTTTTTTTAATTTTA
>PVLD010033825.1:0-13268 GCA_004027595.1 Dinomys branickii
TTTGT
The DNA here is from genome assembly GCA_004027595.1 of Dinomys branickii. Taxonomy (NCBI): domain Eukaryota; kingdom Metazoa; phylum Chordata; class Mammalia; order Rodentia; family Dinomyidae; genus Dinomys; species Dinomys branickii. The sequence continues at coordinate 6 of PVLD010033825.1, forward strand.
ATTAGCAGAAATGAAGATAACTTTATATTATACAGCATCCAGTGCAAATTCCCTACTATCTTCTCTATAATTTGGTATTTCCTTTAATGTTTTTGTGTTAACTAATGTGAAGATAACTATGTAATACAACATCCAGTTCTAATTCCCTACTATATTCTGTATAACTTTGTATTTTCTGTATTGTTTATCGCTTTTCTGGTTCATATGTCTCCATTCTTTTGTCTTTAAAATAAAATTTTTTAAAAAAGGCAAACAAACAAGGAAAAGAACCAAAAAAAAAAAAAAAGAAAAAAAAGAAACTAGCATCCTATAACTACTCCCTACAGGAAAGCACTTGCTGCATGCCAGAGCTGTGCTCAGCACTTCACAGGTTGTAGCTACTTTACTCTGAGAGCAGGCACTGTCACCCACTTCCTCCACAAGGAAGCAAAGACTACAAGGTATGAAACAACTTGAGCACTGTCACACAGCCAATAAGTAATGAGGTCCAGATAAAAACTGAGGTCTGTCTATTGCCAAATCATGTTCCACAGATTCCCTCTGACCTCAGAACTCAAAGCTGTTCTGCTGATAAAGAACTTGGAGCATCGTAGGCAGAATTGAAAGTCCTGTCATGTCTTATCCAAATGGAGATAGCGAGAAACTCTACTCTGCAGTGAGTGTGCTATTCTTCCAGGCATTCATGGAAACCAAGCTTTGGGGCTAGATGTACCAGACACCCCTGGCCTCAGCCCCTACCTCCTCTGCCAGCCTTGCTTCTCTGGTGCCATGGAGCAAAGGCAAGAACTGCAGGTAAGGAAAGACTGGCACATGACCGCACACCAGCTTCTTCCTGCTGCCTGTGTGTGCACACATGGCTGCCAAGGACAGGGGACACCATTGCCCTCTGTGGAACTACTCCAGCTCAGGTCACCTGATGCAAGCCCACACCAGACTTTCCAGGTTTCCATGCCCTGGTACAGGCTGTCCTTTCCCCCTGAGACCTCTCAGCATGAGGACCCTCTGTCAAGATTGCATAGGACCAGGACTCCAGGGGGCTTGGGCTGAAAAACAATAATGGATATTTGATGAGACCCAAATGTTGGAGATCCCAGCCCTCCAGTAGCAGTCCTCAGGCTTTAGTGAACGTCCGTGTCACCCCAGGAGCGCAATGAAGTGCAGATTCCAGGTGCCTGGAAGCCAAGTGAGCTCAGGATGTATTTTGGCGGGTCACTTGTGGGGTTCTGAAGCCCCTAATGGGCACGATGGCCTGTGGTTGTTGCCCCTATTTTAAGAAGCACTTTACACAACAGAATACCCCCTTCGAGATATTGTTTAACTTCCATACACCAGCCACGCCTGCTCCTCTTCATGATCAAGTGCCACACTAGAGACAGTTTTTACAGAATAAGACCGAATGAACCAGAGATCAGTAAATCTATTCATGAGTTGTCATAAACATCACTCACTGGGCATCTGACAAACAGAGCTGGGTCTTGAATTCTCCTGATAGAGTCTGGTTATTTAGGCTGCGAGATCTCAACATTCAAGAGGGTTTCACCAGCATCACAATCTTCTGGCCCAAAAAAAGGCCATTTGTGGCCACACATGATGAGATGAAATATGCCGGGCTAGACACAAGGTCCAGGGTTGAGACAAAAGCAAGCAGAGCTGCCTGAGTCTATGGGAGGCGCATGGGCCCCAGACATGACAAACAAGACAGACACTGGAGGCTGTGGCTGATCCCCAGCTGGCCATTCCACACTGACAGTTGCATCTTGGTCAGAGGGGGCACTGGGCAGGGAGGCGCCCCAAACAGGCAATGCTTTGTCCATCCATCCACTCAAACAGGTGCAACACCCTCGACTATAGGCAAGAGCTGCACAGGTAACTTTCACAGCCCTGGGCCTCCCCAACCAGAGAAACTGACCACCAGCCATGCAGCTGGTCCACCAGCCATAATGTCATGGTCCAAACCAGGATAAGCGGAGAGATCAGAGAGGGAGCAGAGTGGGTCTGAGGGAAGAGGGCACTGGTGCGGGGCTCAAAGCCTGATGAGGAGTCACCTGTCCAAAGGGACAGAAGCAAGGGGGGAGTTCAAGGTGCAGGGGGCATCACGTACACGATACAGCCCAGGCTTCTCCAATCAGGATCAAGTGGTCCAAGGTTAGGAATGGCTGCAGATAGATCACGTGGGTGCAGGGACCAGGTCACCTGGCAGCTGGAGGACTCTTCACCCAGGAATAAGCTATGGGCCTGGCTCTTGTGTCACCTGAGGGACTCTGATATCAAAAAGCAGTGGAGAAAAATACCAGAGTAGGACGCCAGGGTCCTACACAAGCCAGCAGGCTACTTGGTTATCCTTGGTCCCAATCCCAGCTCTGCCATCTCCTAGGGGTAAAGGTGAATAACACCTGCCTGCAAGGTGAGCTGGCTCCCTCCCAGGTCAGGGGATGGAGGAGGGACTGCAGCCAGTGTGAAGCTGAGACCTGAGCTTCCCTCCTGCAACACCCTTTCTGGTTAGTGGGTTAGCACTATCTTGCTTCTACAGTAAAGACAGTGACTGGTGGAACAGGAACCATTCAGCAGCTTTCTCTGCTACCTCTTGAAAGGTAGAGTTGCTGGTCTGGTACAGAGCAGGTGCAAGATCAGCATTTGTCAAGTGTGAGGGCCCTTTACCCTCACCTTACCTACCTAAGAGGCCACCACCCTGGCTCTTCCCAAGCCAGCCTGGCAAAGGGCTCCCCAGCCGTGTGGCCCCTCAGAGGCCCCCTCAGTGGCACAGCAGAAGAGCACAGCACCCTGGGGAGAGAGCAGGTATGGAGGAACGGGACAGCACAGGGTCTGTCCCTTCAAAGGGCCTCACCTATACTTCCTCTTGCAACCTCCAGTCTGGACTCCTGGATCACCTCCCGTGACCACATCCATTCCCCTGGGCTTTTGGGCTGGAGCCCCACAGACCAGTGAGAACCACGGGTCCTGGAGTCCTTGGGGACACCCTGGAGTGGGTGTCCTGGGGAGTCAGATTATCATGCAAGGTCAGCCCAGCTTCCCAGGGGATGCGGGGCAGCCTGCTTCCAGCCCGAGGAAGAAACTAAAGAGCCCCGAACTGTTCGGTGCCAGTGAGCCAGGAGTGGGAGAGGCGCCTTGCTCCCCGTACCTCTGCATACAGCCACTATCCTACCGCCCACCACCCAGACCCTTCAGGTGCCCCTCACCTCCCGCGATGCCAGTCGAAGTGCAAGGTATCTTCCCACGCGCACGCCGCAGGCGGAGAGACTAAGGGACGGCCGCCCGGGTTCACAGGAGTGGCGGGATGCTCCCTGGCCCGCTGTGGGCTCCAGAAAGCCCACCCAGAGCCCTGCATCCAAGCCAGGGAGGAAGCAGCGCTGTCGGCTTCCCAGTGCTCGGCCCGAGTCCCTCCGGTTGCGCCCCGGGTCTGCGCTCTGGGCCCAGCCCTTGGCGCTCGGTCACCTGCTGGGCGGCGCAAGCTGCAGAGAGCTGAGCCGCCAGCGCCCGCCCCAGACGTCGCCGGCCCGCGGAGCTGTACCCGGCAGGAACCCCGCACTCCCTTGCCTCCCACGCCCACCTCGGCGCGCACTCTCCACCCTTCTGGACCCCGGATTCTTGATCCACCACCGGCGCAGAGTAGACACGCCTTCCCTAAACTCGCCCCAGAGTATTAGCGGCAGACTCCCGTCTGCGTGGCTGTCCTGCTGGGCATTCCAAGCTGAACCAGAGAGGGTCCCTGCTTGTGTCACCCGGGAGCTCCCAGCCCTGAAGGAGACTCGCAGAGAGCGTGCTGCAGCAGGGACACAGGTCCACTGTGGATGGGAGCAGGCAGAGGGTACTGCCAAGCCAAAAGCCAAGGGCAAGGAGGAACAAAGACAGCCTCGGGTGAGCGAAGGAGGGAGCTTCAAGGGTGTAGATAGAATAGTCAGGGGCCTCCTGAGTCCTGGAAAGACCTCCGAGGTGGTGGTGTGAGGAGCCTCCAATGAGAATGTGCCGGTTTCTCCTTTGCAGCCAGGCGACACAAAATGCAGTGAAGCAGAACAGTGTCCCTCACGTGTACTGTTCCTATTTCCAAGACACTAGAGCAGTGTTTCCTCCCTAAGGCCACAAGGTAAAATCCTGAGTGCTCAGAGAACTGCCTGAGAGTATGAAAGCTGTTTCCCCGCCCCTCCCAAACACGGATGCACAGCTCCCTCATGCTGTACACCCTCAGTGACTCCCCACAAAAATGCCACCTGCATCCTTGGCAGGGGCCCTTCCTGAAACACAGCTATGCTTAGCACACACTCTCCAGGTTTTATCTTACGTAATTTGAATCATCTCACCTGCTCAAGCAGTGGGCATTTTTGCTCCTGTTTTACTGAAGAAGCAGTGGGACAAAGACAACAACTTCCCCGAAGTCACTACTCAGAGACTGTCAGGTTGGGGCAGAAAACCCTGCTGATGCCCTCTCTGAAGACAAGACTCAGCCACTGTTACCTCCTCTGAGGGCAGCTATAAGGGCCTGGGCTGCTGGCAGCCTCTGAGGTCTGCCACAGAGACATACTTAGAAACAGTGCCCAGGGCTCTTGGGCCTTTGTCCCAGCCCCAGGGGTCAGAGAGCGGCAAAGCAGCTGAGAGGGCATCACGCCAGCAAAGGCCCCCATGCCAGGCACAAGCACCTGCTCTTATCCCTTGTGCTCACCTGGCAAGGTGCAGTCACGCCATTCCACAGCTAAGAAACGGCCTTGAAGAAGTAGAGTGATTGTCCAGGCGCTCCTCAGGGCAGATGTCCCTGTGAGACCAAGTCTTCTGCAGGCTACAGGACCCCCTTGTCTGGGCAGGCGAAGGAAACAGCACCCTCTAGTGGCATCAGGCTTGGCACCCAGCACAGCTGGCTAGAGCACTTGAAGCTCCCCAAAGAAAGTAGAGCCCCAGGGGAGAATCCCGGACAGCCCTGCCCCACTCTCTGGGTGCAGGACCAGGCACAGTCCATGGTCTCTGGGGAAGGGGCTGGCCAGGATGCTCCACCTGCCATGAAAGTGAATGGCTGACCTGAAGATCTGCCCTCCTTAATAGCTTGGTGACCGGCCTCACTCCCTGCCCACACAGGAATGTCATAAGAATCACCCAAATCTAACGGAAGCACCCACCCTCAGGTGTGTGCCAACTGTGACCCCTCTGTAACCTCTAAGTCCACTGAAGGTCAGGATGCTTTCTGATGCAATGAGGAATCCAGGGTCAGGGTGGGTACCAAGTACCCTCCTTCCTAGAACTGTCCTGGGATTTGCAGTCCAGCCCTCACAGCTGCTGTCATGGTGACAGCTAGTGCTGGGAGTGGCCACAGCCAGGCCTGGAAGCCTCAGATCCTGCCACACAGCAGTCGCCATGGAGCTGAGGTGAGAGGGGAGCACCTCTGGGCACAGCAGCTGGTGGGGTCACCTGCAGAGCTGTGCCTGTGCCCATCCCAGGCCCCACCCTGAATAGTGAGCAATCCCTGCTGCCTCACCTTCATACCATCTCCCCTCAATTAGCTCAGTGCAGTCCTAAAAGGTTCTGCAAGCTCAGCTATGATGAGCTTCTAAAATCCCTGGTTTTGTTTTTCCCTAAGCCTTATAGTGCTGCCATCCCAGACTCATTCCCCATTTAGGTTCTTTGTGTTTAGGGAATCTCATCAAATTGCACATGCCCAGACCTGTAGAAGTTGCTCGTGGAGCTCTTTTTCCACATGAAAAACTCTTGTTCTTGGAGACTGTGCACTTTTGGGATCTGTCCCCTCACTCTCCTACGTTGGCACCCCCCACACACATACACACCTGCTCATTCTAAGTCAAGCAGCTGAGTATGGCCATGCACATAAAACTTCCATGCATGAAGCAACTGCTTTGCTCTGAAAGATGTAATGCAGGAGAGCCACATCGACTATCCAGAGAGGCGGCCATCTTCCCATACTCAATGACCAGAAAAAGAATGCCCTTCACGCTTAGAAAATCAACAGCACAAAGGCAACAACAGATCAGGAAGAAAAAGTGAAATCACCAACCTTAAAAAAAAAAAGAAAGAAAGAAAACTCTTAGATAGAATAGAACAGAAAAGAATATTAGGAGATCAAAAACTTCCAGTTAATCCCTAGATTAAATTTTCTGCATCCATACAACACAGATTACTCTCCTTAAAATAAAAGAGACCAAGAAAGAACTCTTAAAAAGTAAGCATTTGAGTGCTGAAATTTAGCAATATTTCATTAGAAGGGGCGAAAGAATAAGATTAGGAAATATTCCTAATCTAGAGCAATACCACAAGATGGTAAACCTCAGAGCAAAGACAAGAGACATAGATGAATGACACAAATGACCCATCACCCAATTAATAAAATTTCCAGGAAGAGAGAGCCAAGACAATGAAAGGCAGCATATTGGTCACAGTCTAGGCAAGAAACAGAATTTATCCTGAAGAGTCTAGTGAAGAGGATTTAATGGAAAAGTAACTTGTAGAGATGTGGGCAGGGTCAAGGGAATTAAGCAAGTAATAGTAAGACATCCAGCCACTAGCAGAAGGAAGACACAGTGACCTCCCTAAAGTTAAAGGGGTAAAAAGAGGAAACCTTGGGTCCAGAGGCAAGGGGCTGTGGAGGCAACGTGTGCAGCCAGCTGTGCACAGCCTGTCGCTGTTACCAGCCTAGGCCATGGACACAGGGCAAATAGGACAGATATCCATCTGCCTCTCCCCTTCCACTTCCAGTCTCTTGTGAGCTTGTCTCATTAACCAAACCCAGCTGGAATTCGCCAGCCAGGGAGTCATCTAGCCTTCACAGTCCCAGGGAAGAAGAGAGGATGGGTCTGGGTGTGGTGTGAACAAGTATGTGGCCCCCTTATCCATGGGGGATATGCCCTACTAAAATAAAACATTTTAATTTAAAAAACTACTAAAAATATTTAACCATGAATTTTTTTTATTTTTGGAGTTTCCATGTGCTATTTTCAGACTGCATTTGATTCTGGATAACAGAAAATTTAGAAAGTGAAACCACAAATATAAGAAAATTCTATAGCCAACCCGTGGAATTATCAATAATAAAAAACCATTGCAGAGTTGTAGATTAGAGGGAACCCTTGTATACCACTCCACACTTAGATAGGCCACTGTAAAATTGCAAAGCACCAAAGATAAAGATAGAATTCTAAAATGTTCCATGAGAGGGAAAAATATTGCTCACAATACCCAAGGATGGTGAAAACCTATTAAACAATGGAAATATATTTGTAGGGCTCATGGAAATATAGTCTGAATTGAAAACTCTCATCTCAACCATACTATCACTAAACATAAGTATAGAATAACGTATTTCCAGGCTTGAAAGTTTGTTTCCATGAACACTTTCTGCAGGAGGTAATTAAGAAAGTACTGTAGCATAATTAGTGCTAAAAGGAAACAAGAAAAGATGAGATTAGAGAAGTGGCTGAATCAACGCAGGAGCTTAGAATTTTCTCTCACCGTACCCCAAAAAAGTAACCAGCATCGCTGCATCCTAGGGAAACTTCAGAGTTTGATGCCATTATCGAAGACATAAAAGATGTAGGGATGGTGATCCCTGTCACATTCCCACTTGATTCACTACATTCATTAGCCTGTGCAGAAAGTTCCCAGATCTTGGAGAATGACTGTGGATTATTACAAATTTAATCAGGCAGGGAGTCCAATTTTAATCCCTGTTCCAGATGTGATAATAGAACCACTTAACCCATCTGGTTCTTAGTGTGCAGCTATTGATCTGGCTTATGCCTCCCTACCCTTCAGTTAGGAAGAATGGCTAGAAGGTTGCTTCTCTACCTGGTAGGGATAGCAGTAAAGTCGGGTGTCTTCCCTCAGGCTATGTCCCCTCTCCAGCTCTCTGTTTCTGTGTAATTGATGGAGACCTTGACCTTCTAAACATCCCACAAATAAAATGCTGGTCCAGTGCACTAACATACATGCTGATTGGATTGAGAATCAAGAAAAAATCAATTGAATGCCTTCATAAGATATTTGCGTTCTAGAGGACAAGAGATATATTTCACAAAAATTGAGGGGCTGCCAGTGAAATAGTTTCCAGAAACCTGGCAGATGTCAGAAAGCTCCCACTAGCGTGAAAGACATCTTGTTGACACATCTTATCCCTGCAAAACATACACAGTAGTAGATGATCTTGTCTGAAGTTGGGAAGCAACACAGTCCATTTAGGTATGCAGTGGCAACTCACTGGTTCAGAGAAAAATAAGGGTGTAGCTCTGTAGTGGGTCCAGGCTAACATACATAAGGGAAACATCTGTGACAAGTGACTCTCACATTCAAATGTGCTTGATAAGTCCTTGGCATTCAGAGATGCTGTACAGAGCCTCTAGTCAATCATAACAGGAGAATCATGATACAAACTGTTCACTGGGCATGGTGGCACACTACTGTAATCCCAGCACTTGAGAGGCTGAGGCAGGAGAATCACTGTGAATTTGAGGCCAGTCTGGATTACACAGTGAGTTCCAAGCTAGCCTGAACTACATAGCAAGACCCTGCCTCATAAAAGCCAAAAACCCCTTGGGGATTCTAGCAAAGCCACATCCTTTTCTACAAACATCAACTCTCAGAAAACAGTTTCTGTCTTGCTATTTGGGCAAACCATACTGGGCACACATGAAGTAGCTGAGCTGCCCACAAGTCCATTTGGTGTCAGGTGACCTTGTTAATAAAGTTGGCGTGCACACAGCACTCTATCACCCAGTGGAAGCGGTACAGATGACACCCGGCTCCATAGATGCTGAAGCCACAAATTCACAAGCAAATGACTGAGGTCCCCCAACCAATCCCCTCTTTCCAGTGCTGCCTGAATTAGGCCACTTATAGCTTCTGAGACACAATACCTGACAGCCACAATTTAAAGGAGGAGTAGTGTAATTTGCTTCCTGGTGTCAAATGATTCAGTCCATGGCTGGCCGACTTCAAGGCAGGAACATCATGGTGGGAGGGCATGGTGGGGCAAAGCTGCTTAGTTCATGGTGACCAGGAAACAGAGCAGGGAAGAGTGCCAGAGAGGAAAAGTGAGGGCCCTGACACAGACCCCAAGGCCATCTCCCCATGACCCACCGAGACAAGCCAGGAGCATGCACTACTAATCTGCTAGGCATTTCTTAACCCAGTGAAGTTGGATATCAAGATTGACATATCAGAGCTGGGGGTATAGCTCAGCGGTGATAAGTCACAAGGCAGCCAACCCCCTCGTGGGAGAACTTTAACTCTCAGTATTTCTTTCCTTCCCTTACCTGTTCCACTTCAGTTCCTCTCGGCCACAAAAGCCAACCCCGCCCTCATCTGCTTTGGCAGAACTAACCCCACTTGGGTTGCTCTGACTCACAAACAACCCACACCCCTGCTCAGGCTGTTCTGGCCCCTGGAGACCTTCCCCCCTCTCGGGCTATTCTGGGCCATGGACACCCTGCCAAAAAAGAGCTTAAAAGCCCATGCTTCACTCAGCTCACATCTGTCCTGGTCCACTGGGCAGCCCCTCTGCCCCTTTGCTGTTCCCCCAATAAAGACTTGTCTCATGTCAGAAGGTCTGGTCTGGTTCCATATGGGTCTTGGTTCTATCATTTGGTGCCGAACCCCCCCCAAATAGGGACCCCTCCCCAGGTCCACAACTGGCCACCTCTGAAGCAGGCCATTAGCCTCGGACCTGCCACATTGCTGACCTCTCCGTCCACACATCACTCACTCCTGCCGTAAGTCCTCTTTCTCCTGCTCCTCTCATGCCCATTTCCCCTGTTCTCCCATCCACCTCACCTCTCTCTTTGTTCTTTTCTGTGACTGACTAAGGATCACTCTAGCTCCTTTGCCAACTGGCCACCTTTCTCTCCCTCTACGGACCTCTTACAATGAGGTCCTTCATGGAACCTTTTACAACTTTGATCCTGACTTGGTTGGCTTCTTTTCCTTCCTCCTGCTCGCTCTCTTCTTCCTGATTTAAACCTTCCTCTTCTTTTCTCTCCTTGAAGACCCCTCTGTCGTACCTCTCGGACAGCTCGTTCTCCCAGCTTCACACCCCAGCCTCTGTGGCCCCCTCCCAAAATCGTGTCGACATGTCAAGCTGCTCCTTCCCTCCTTGTGACCCCCTCCCCAACTGGAGACGTCCCCTCAGGGGTCCTGGGTCTCTCGCCCATTTGGGACTTCTCTTGGTCGACAGTGGTCTTCAGTCTCCTCATTCTCTGCTCTCTTGCCTCTCTCAAAGTCATCATGGGCAACACCTCCTCCCTCCCCTACTTTCCGAATGCCTCTGTGCGCCATTGCCCCAAGTCTATTCTCCATGGCCCCCTCAGCCTCTCTGATCTCAAAATCAAATGCCTCACCTTCCTCTGCCAAACCACCTGGCCACAGTACAAACTAGATAATGGGTCTATTTGGCCACCTGAGGATACTCTCAGCTTAAACATCCTGCATGACTTACACAATTACTGTCACCACAATGATAAATGGTCTGAGGTACTCTATCTGATACTCTATTTCCAAGCTTTCTTTGCCTTCTGTAACAAGCCTCAACTCTGTCTTTCCTGTAGCCCCTAGGAGATTCTCCTGGCCAGATCTCCTGGCCGATTCTCCTGGCTGATTCTCCTGGCCAAATCATCTGCCTCATGATGCCATCACTCAGATGACCCTTCCCAAACTCCTTCCTTCCCCAAGCCTCTGGATGACCTGTCCCTTAGGCAACCATCAGCCCCTCCCCAGGCCAATTCTGATGCCTCCCCACCCTGTCGTACAGCCCCACTGCAAACTTGACCCCAGCATTGCCTCTTCCTTCCCCACCTACCTCTCATACCCACTCCAAAACTGCCTCATCAGCTACTTCACCTGACCTTCCCCTCCCGACCCCAGTCAGGCTTTTCCCTTTGAGGCTAGTGGCAGGAGCAGAGGGACTCATCTATGTCCATCAAACTTGGTCTCTCCCTGATCTTTCACAACTCGAAAAGCATCTCAGCTCTTTCGCTTCTGACCCCTCCTCATATATCAAAGAGTTCCAATACCTGACCCAAATGTACCAACTTACTTGGAATGACCTTTACATTCTTCTCTGGTTGACCCACTCACCCCAGAGGAAAAAGAAACTGTCTAGCTAGTTGCTCAGGCCCATGTGGATGAGACACAACGCACAGATCAGACCTCCCCGCCCCCCGCTGGGGGGACAGGACAGAGGGCCAACTGGTCCTCAACACCTCCTTTATCTCTCAGTTGGCCCCTGACATTAGAAAAAAACTCAAATGCCTTGGGGAGGGACCCAACATCGCCCACCCCCATCGTGAACTTTTAGACCTAGCCTTTAAGGTCTTTAAAACTGGCCCGCACCAAACAAAAATGTCAACTCCTTGTAGCAGCTCTCAAGTCTCAGGCCCCTAAACAGTCCACATGGCTCACAACCAACAAGCAGCCTCCAAGGACCTGCTTCAAATGTGGACAAACTGGGCACTGGAAGGTAGATTGTCCCTTCCTACAATAGGAGGGGTCCTTTGCCCCTGCTCAACAGCCCTGACCTCAGCCATCCCTGACAGCACTGCTTGGTTTGGCCAGAGAGGACTGATGGGACCCGAGACTCCAAACCCCCACCGACAAGGCAGACAACATCCTGCCGTCATCTGAGGAGCCCAGGGTAAAAGTCCAGGTGGTAGGTAAGTCAATTTTCTTCCTCGTTGATACAGGGACACCCTGGTCCATTCTCCCCAGTTTTTCCATCAAAGATCATGATTGTTGAGGTCGAGGGTTCTCCCCAATGCCCTCTCACCATGCCAGACAGTTCCTTAGCCAAATACACAATTCTCTACACATAGGCTGGAGACCACTACAAAGGCTCCTAGACCCCATTATCTTCTATCCTGGCCTAACTCCTTTACTACAGGACATCTCACAATGCACAGTACGCTGCAAAACAAACCCACAACCCTCTCTTCAACCTCCCCTCACTTTTCCCCCACACCAGTTTAGGGGAACACTACCAGGAGAAGACTGGCAAATTGACTTTACCCACATGCCCAGGCACAAAATACTCCAATACATCCTCACCTGGGTGGAAGCCTTCCCCACCTCACATGAAACACCAGACACCATCACACAGACCCTTCTCACAATAATCATTCCCCATTTCAGCCTACCCTGTTCCATTCAGTGAGATAATGGACTAGGATTCATTTCCAAAGTCACCCAGCAAGTTTCACAGACCCTCAACATCCACTGAGCCCTGCACACTCCCTACTGCCCTCAGTCTTCAGGTAAGGTAGAAAAGTTAGCCATCTCCTCAAGGTGCATCTCTCTATGCTCTCAATAGAGACTCAGCAGTTGTGGCCATCCCTCCTGCCTATGGCCCTGACCCAGCTTTGCACTACTCCCCTCCAACCCTCCGGCCTCAACCCCTATTCTTCTCCAGCTCCCCCTTGCTGCTCCAAGCCCTCCCCCTAATTACTTGCCTCTTCTCTCCCTTACCCATCACCTCCTCCGATCCTATGCAGACCAGTGTTCACCAAAGCCTGACAAAAACCCAGACCCTTTGCAGGTTCAGCCCAGTAACCACCCCATGCACAAACCAAACTTCACCAAATCCCTCGGCTTTATCTACCCCCCGTTCAGGCTCACCTCACCTGCTATGGATCAGCCAGCTCCCCTAGCTTCCTTCCTTGCAATCAGACTCCAGTTCTTCCCTCCATCACCCTCACTTCTTCCTGTGCAACTCCTCTCTCCATCCCTGCTACCCTCTAACATAAACTGCCTCCCAGTTCTCCTTCCCAATCTACAGATCTACACAGATCAATTCCTCTACTCACCTAAGTGCTCCCAACATCAGGGTAATCCTGGGAACACCAGTCTTGGCAGGAGCTCTGGAAGCCTCTAGCCTTGCAACCTCTAGCCTTGCAACCTCGGTTGCTCTTGAAGAATGCTGCATCTCCTCGCAGCACACTGTATCCTCTCCCTCATTCACAACAGATCCAGAAATGAACAACCCCAAATTTTAATCTTATGCTTCAGATTTCCAATTTCAGCCAGTCCTGACTGACGACCCAGAAACTGACTTAACAATGCCTCTTCTCAGGAATATTCATGAATATACATATGTGCAGGAGGGCTAACATGGTTCTACTATTGTATTATATCACTTAATGCTAAGCAATAATCGAAGACAGGAAATTAGATTAATAGTGTATATCTGTATGTGTTAGCCTGAACACACACTTCGAAGATAACAATATGTAAAGCAGCAACAAGCGGTGTTTTTTCTTCTGTTGTTGT
>PVLD010033826.1:0-13268 GCA_004027595.1 Dinomys branickii
AGAGGAATTTCTAGGGTAGGAAAACTTTTCTGAATAATACTTTAATTGGGGTTCTGTTACAATTACCAATTCATCAAAACCTGCTAAAGTGACAGTGAGGTGAATATAGGTAAATTTCTCTTTTGAAAACAAATGTGTCAATATGAATAGTGTTAAAAATCACTGTGTATAGGGCTGCTCTGCAATTCCAAGTTTGACAAAGACAGTGTAGTGTGTTGCTTTAGCACTGCCACCACACATGAATGTGGAAGGATTGGGGCAGGCATATTGCAAGATGTCCCTTAGGAACTGAGTGGGTATTTCAAAAAGACTCCCTCACAGAAGTTGCAGAGAGACTGACTGCAGTGAGGCAGCACTGGAGTAGGTATTGTTGCTGTGCTCCATGGCCAAGCTACAGAGCTTGATATATGGATCTCTATCTTATCTGAGAAGCACTAAGTATTGGCGCACCCAGGGTGGGTACAAGTCAACCCATGTCTGCAGGGCTCCAAGATACGATATGCACCATGCAAGTACATTGAATTTAAGGGATAGAGGAAAACCACATCAATAAATGCACACTTGGATTGCAATACATGTTTATATTTTGGTGTACTCAAACAATCAGGCAAGGTATATCCTGGACAATAATTAAATGACACTTTGATAACTTATTTGTGGTATACATTTGACATGTAGGTAATATTGGATACAATCTCAAAGCTCAGAGTTTGCCTTGAGGCTCAGAAGAGCCTTAGACATTGATTTTTAATAAATTCCCTGATCATTCACACTTTGGAGAAGGGGTTATACTGTCTCCAGCTAGATGAGTAATAATTACATCACATTGGGTTGAGCTAGGAACTAGGTATTATTGTCTTCCTTTGGAGAAAAATTATGCTTTAAAGAGATGTGTTTGGTGGGAAATTCACAGAGGCTGAATGTTGCTAGTTAATGTTGACAGGTCAACATCAGGTTCACTTACCATTTTAGGATAGGATGTGCCTAGATGAGAGTACATGGATCATGGAAGCATGGCTCTCAGTCATATACATGGTCTCTGGACATTCCACTCTGGCACGGTTCCGCAGTTCTGCTTTCTGTCCACTATGAACTGAGCAGCTTGGAGCCTCCAAGACTTTCCTAAGCTGCCTGTGCCTTGGAGACATCCTGTCACAGACTGAAAACAGGTACCAATTAATTCTTTGGTCCTTGTAGCTTGGTTGTTGTAGCAGAAACATGACAAGCAAGTGTGGTACTGTCTTGTGCTTCGGGAATTAACCAAGGAAAGGGAGAGGGAGACCTAGCAAACATGCATAAGCAACTGAATGTAAACACCAAAACACGAGGAACGTCTGGGGGAGACTGCAGACTGTGGAGCGGGTCCCTGCATATCAGCAGGGGCAGGGAGGGAGGCTGAGGACTGCATAGGTACCCATGACAACCTCAGCCAGAGGAAAGATTTGAAACTCCTGCCTCTATGTCACTGCACAGGCTGAGGCAGCACCTCATACCAGAGCTGCCAATGACCTACGGGTAACAGCAGGACAGCAGAGAAATGGAGAGACCGTAAGGTTGCAGAGACTGCAGTTCTAGTAACCACCTGAACCCACCCTCGTGGGTGAAAACTGGCTTTCACAGTCAAGACTACTGCAATGGAAAGTAAGGAACATATTAAAAATGGGTTGGAAAGAAAAACGAATCATGCAGAGTAACAGTAGATATATTTTCATCAGGTAAGCATACATAGTCTAGGTACATTCATGTGGAAATGTATTTGTAAAAATATGTACACGAAACACTTATCTATTCAATCTACATAAGGTATAAAATAATAAATGAGCACATATGCTCTACATTAGTGTAGTCTATGTGGACACTCTAAACACGTTCTTTTTCTATTGATATAAACTCCACAGAGACCTTTGGTAGAGATGTTAAATAGCTTCTGGTCTTTAAATGAAGTTGAATTGTGAAAATCATACTCTGGAATATGAAAAGTTAGATCACCTAACAGAACAGGGTTTGCCCCAGTCCTGTTCTGCTGCCCTCCCTCTTTCCACTAAAAACCAATCTGGCTGAAGAAAAGTGTGGGACTAGGAAAGGGACTACATAATGTGGCATGGTTGTCCATAATAAGATCACCACAATCTTGGGCTACCAACCTGAAGTCAAACTTGGAGACCATGGGCAGCAGGAACACTCTCTTTCCTCCCAAAGCTGCCACCAAAAACTACTCCTGGAGATTAAGAAAAGCTGGCTGGGGCTGGGGATATAGCTCAGTTGGAATAAGTGTTTGCCTGGCAAGCACAAGGTCCTGAGTTCAATCCCCAGTACCGCCAAAAAAAAAAAAAAAAAAGAAAAGCTGGCTGTGGTGTGAATGACCAGAGTCCAGGCTCTGCTGGGCACCAACGTGACAAAATCTGGGAGAACCTACAGAAGTGTACAATCCCATTCCACTCCTACAGTCAGGCACTGGGCACATGGGTTGTTATGAAGTCCACCGATTCCCTGACCTGTGGTTACAGATTTACCTGAGGGAACTTTTCTGCTTCTTTTCTTCACTTGTGGTAACACAGATTTGAACTCAGTTGTGAGGTCAACATTTTGGAATGTGGGTGTTCTAAGGAACCCCAAAGCAAGGAGAGGATCGCCATACATCCAGGTCTTCTTCTGTTGTCAGCCCTGAACTATAGGAAGGATTTTTAAATAAGATCTCCTTCCCTTTGGGAGACCTGGGGAGAGAGAAATTTGTTCTGAGGGCAACAGATTGAGGTCAACAGGAGTCCAGGAAAGGTGCCTACTGACCTGGATCTCAGGACACCCTGAAGTAAGGGCATCGGTGTGACTGTAACACACAGGTAAGCTTATTTCTTACAGGAGAAACATCAGGACAGAGGGAGAATGAGAGAACACAATCCACACCTGTAGAGTTTTGCCTTAGCAGACATCTCTGCTTAGGATACCAACCCAGACAAGGTTGCTGGATGTGTGGTACCCCAACTTCCATGAGGGCAGAGTCTGAGCAAGATGACATTGTTATTCACAAAGGAGAATGTCTCAGTCCCTGGGACAGGGAAGTCCACACAGAAGCCCGCGCATGCTGTGTGTGCAAAGCAACCCCATTCAAGATGATCAGAGAGGATATTCACGACCTCTGCTGACTGGTCTAAGGGTTCTCAGAGGACTTAATGGAGGAACTCTGCATTGCCAGAGTGCGGGTTCCAAGCAATGTCCAGTGTCAAGTGACAAAATGAGGCAGTACTTATGGGCCCATGACACATGAGACCAACTCTGCCTTGGTTTAAGATTGAACTGTGTCCTATATTCTGATTGTGGAACTGGGGAAGCAGGACTCATACGCTGAGATGTGCACAGCTCCTTGAGGACTGAAGGGGGTCTTCCATGGAGGACACTGAACAGATCTTGTTCTCTAGACCTCCAGCCAGATAGATTGATAGTGTGGCACAGAGTGGGGATGCAAGCCACTGGATGAACAGAGCAGTCTAGCTTCTTTCATCCCTCTATGAGGAAATGATCACCTGTTCACCCTCCAGGAGTAGATGAAGGTGCTTGTTAGAGGTGTCAGTTTTCAGATCTGGATCATTGCAGCTGGATGTCCACAACATGAACATCTTAAGTCAAGTTAGGAAATGTGGGATCCTGGGAGTCTGATAAAAAGCAAGAATGGCTTGTAGAACATTAAATCTGAGGTTACCAAAGCTAAATCTCAGAGGTCAGAGCAGCAGTGGGCAAAGGTATGTGTGGTTAGGTGGCTCAAAACTGCATCTTGGCAGGAGGACATTGCTGACACAGATGGATCTGGAGAAGCAGACATGTTAGCCTTGGTGATCCATGGGCTACAACGACATGGTGAACAGACCCCTGCAATTGCACAAAGTCATCAAGAGTTGGGCAGGAAGTGTCATACACACTTCACTGTGACTCACACTAGGTAGTCAAGGTGTGCTCACGGTGCAGTGGTCAGGAAGGTGCTCCAGCATCTTCCTTAAGGAATGCACTGATTTTCGCAAAGAATGGATGAGACTAGATATTGAGCAAGAGGCCCAGGATCTAGGGAAGACTTTTGTTGCTGCAAGTGTTCTCTTGACTCTGAGGTATGCTGAAGTTCAAAGATTTAATGTCTAATTCAAAGCAAGACCTGGAGAACAACCTAGAAATAGGATTACAATCTGTCCTAAGGAGGCATCTTTGATTCTACACTTATGGTAGCAAATTAGCTACCCAGGTGATTAGCAGCTGTCACACACCTGACATCTCATAGTCAGAATTAGTTACAGTGTCCCAAGTTAAACAAGCACCTTATATTCCTTGCAAGTTCTGGCCCCGTTATTCTGCTCTCTGTTCAAGGAAATGAGAATACCAACTCATATTAACACACTAAAAACACAAGAGTAATTCTTTCCTTAATGATTTCTAAGTCAAATTTTATTCAACTTCAATAAAGTTTGCTCTTTTTGTGTACAGTTCAGTGAGTTTCATAATGAACAGTCACCATCACCACAGCCAAGGCTCATCATTACCCCAGGTACAGTGTTAGCTTGCTACCTCTTGTAGCTAGACTTCCTGTCTCACCCAGACAGAACACCCAGCACCCGCTGGTCAGTTCTGCATCCTTACAGTTTTTCCCTTCCCTGTAGGTGATAGGAATGAAATCCTGGAGTTTGTGGCCCTTCCAAAGGGACTTCTTACCCTACTTTGATGCAATTGCAATGCAGTCCTACTGTTTTGTAGTTCTATAGTTCCTCTTTTATTTTGCTGAGTGTTTCAAATTTATGGCTCATACTTTACCTGTGCCTCAACTGAGAGATGATTGGGTTGATGTTTTAAATATTTTGGTTGACATTTATGAACAAAAATGCTATTTGCTTAAATCCACAGGTTTCCATATGAACATGTATTTTTGTTTCACTTGGGTAAATACCTAGGAATATCCTTGCTGAGCGCTATGACAAGAAGGCTCACAGCTATTGAAAACCCTGCCAAAGTGTATTCCACAGTGGCAGTGCCACTAGGTGTTCTCTCTACCACTGTGAGGAGCTTCCAGTAGCTCCACAAACTCACCAGTGCTTGGTTTCTCCATTTTCTCTTTTTGATTAATTTTTTAATGCTGGTTACTATAAGTATATCCTGGTATGACATCATGTCTTTTCTTTTTCCTAGAGGTGTTGGGGATTGAATCCAGGGCATGCTATGCACATGCTGTACCACCGAACTACACCCCAGGCCTTCCATTGTGGTTTAGAGTTGCGTCTCTGGAACAGCAAATAGTGTTGGATGCCTTCTTGTGTGCTTCTTCCCTTATTGTGCAAGTCTTCTATATCTTCTTCATCCATTGTGACTTTTGATGCAGTGTCTGTCCAAATGTTCTATCCATTATTGTGAATAGATTGTTTTCTCTTATTGTTGAGTTTGAGAGTTCCTGATATTCTCTGGCTAGCGTTTGGATATGTAATTTGTAAATCCTTTCTCCAAGTCTACCCTTGGTGTTTTCATTACTAGAACAATGTCTTTTACAGGGCATGTTTTAAAATTACATACAGTGGACACTTGTGAACTCAATTAGTTCATGAAAGCTGGTTGCATCTCAAGTTCATTGATGGTCAAAACTATTTTTCCCATAAGAAATAATGGAAATACCCATAATGAGTTCCGAACACCGCAAAGCACCCCATAACTAACTTTCCCATAATAAAAGGGGTATATAATGTGCA
This sequence comes from Dinomys branickii, assembly GCA_004027595.1. Classification (NCBI taxonomy): domain Eukaryota; kingdom Metazoa; phylum Chordata; class Mammalia; order Rodentia; family Dinomyidae; genus Dinomys; species Dinomys branickii. The sequence continues at coordinate 5,715 of PVLD010033826.1, forward strand.
TAATTTACCAGAAACACCAACTTTCCTAGTATGTTCACCAGTGTTATAAAGTGTGCCTAGTACAACAGTAATGAAAATTTCATATGGTACTCACCATACCATTGAATGTGTTCTAGGAAGGGAAGATGAACAGGAGGGTGCTTATTGCTTGGAAGGAGAGCCCCTTCCGCAGAACATCAGGACTCTGGCTCTCTGGCATTCTTTCTCTCCTCTGTAGAGTCTATAGCCCGCTAGGACCTGCGTCTGGCTGACATGGTCTCTTCCTTTTCACGACTAAAAGCTGATCTGAACTTCTGTACCTCTGGCTTTTCTTTCACACGGTTCTTTTCAATTTTGTTGGTTTTCCTTAGCTTTTTTCTAGCTTTTGGGGGCATTTTTATAGCACTAGTGTTAGCTATTATATAAAACTCTGACCAAAATCATGTCCACAAACACGGGCGAATGGGCTGACATTGACACAGAGTCTTTTCTGGCATCTTAAATCTTTGTTTACAGCTGCACAAATGGCAAGCATTTGGGTCAAAACTCATGAATTTGGTTGTGTGTTAAACGTAAAGTTGAGGTTATAACCGGAAATGTTTGTATGTGCGGCTGCCTGTAACTCGAGAGTCCACAGTAGCACCCAATTCATTATAATTCTGCATTACAAATCATGACTTTGGTATGGTATCTAAAAATCTTTGCCTCTGCTGTAGTGACATATACTTTTCCTGTGCATTTTCCAGAATTTCATAATTTTAGGCTTTTCGCTTAGAGCTTTCATCCACTTTGAGTTGATTTATGCCCATAATTTGAGACACCCTGGAGCTGAAAATGCAGCTCTGTGGTAGAGAGTATGTTCAGCATGTGGTCGGATTTGATCCTGGCACCACAAAAGAGAAAATAAAGGATGTCAAAGTAAATAAGTGGGTTTTTCTGGTTTCTTGGTTTGTTTTTCTTTAATTTTGTAGGTGGGTGTCAGAATGATCAATTATCCTTTGCTGAAAGGGATAGTATTTCTCCATTAATTGCTATTGAAATTGTGTCAAGATCAGTTGGTCATATTTGTTAGATCTACTTCTAGGTTTTGCTCTTTTTGTACTCATCCATGAGTCGGACTGTCTGTCCACCCATAACACACTGCCTTTTGTTGGTTTGAAATAGCTTTATAGAAATCTTAGGAGTAGTGTAAGTCCTCCAATTTTCTTTTTTCTGAAATAATCTTTCCATTTAACTTCAAATTTCTTTCATATGGAGCTCAGAGTGAATATATTGATATCTAAAATACCTGTCTGTGTACTTGAGTGTGGTGGCATAGGCCTCTAATGGCAGTGCTTTGGGATGCTGAGGCAGAAGAATTGCAATTTCAGCCCAGGTTTGGCAACTTAATGACTTAAGGAAACCATGTCCCAAAATGAAAAATAAAAACATAAAATGGAACGTTTAGGTAGTTTCATGGGATGTCCCTAGGTTTACTCCCCCCTGTAGCAAAATAAGTACATAAATATATAAATATGCCTGTTGTGATTTTGATGGGGCTATATCCATTAGGGGAATATGCAGAGAATTCATATCTTAAAGAACCTGAGTCTTCCAATTCATGACCATACTCTGTCTCTCCAGTATTCAAGTCTTCTTTCATTTTCATCACCTTTATTTTGTAGTCTTCAGCAAAGAGAACCCCCAAGTCTCTTAGATATATACCTAAATGTTTAGGAGGTTCTGTGAATGATGCTGTATTTTATATTAAGCTAAGTGAAATAAACCAGTCACAAAGAAAACATGGCATGATTCCACTTACAAGTGGCATCAAAAAGTGTCCTACTCCTAGAAGCAGAGAAGAGAGTGGTGGATGTCAGGATCCTGGAGGAGAAGGAAATGCAGCGCTGTTGCTCACTAATATAACATTTCAATGACAGGAGAGTGAGATCTGGAGATCTGCTGTGCAATATATGCCTACAGATAACAGTATGGTGCTATGCACTTCAAAACTTGTTAAGAAGATAGACCTCATACTGTGAATTGTTCCCACATTAAACATCAAGAAAAAAATAAACATAAAGGCACATAATGGAATATAATGAACCTTTGAAGGTGATACATAGCTGTATTACCTTTACTTCCGTGATGATATATGTATAGCTATATCGAATCTCACCTAATTACATGTATCAAACTTTTGCAGTTTTTCTGCAAAATTCCACCTCAGTAAGTACTGTAGAATGTCAACTTCCAAATATCAGCTGACTAAATTTCAAAATACCAGTAACTTCTTAGCGCAGTATTGAAGTTATACACTATGATGGTGAGAACTGTGCTGAGAAAAGTAAAACGTTATTGATGCTCTCAGGGAAATTTTTACTTAGACAATGATTCTCTGCTAATAAAGGTGATTTTATTTCTTTCTTTGAGATGCACACTGAATAGGACTGTTGCAAACAAATATCCTTGCTTTGTTCTCAAATTAGAAGAAAAATATTCTTCTAACATAATGTTAGGTATGCTAGTTGCATTTGTATTTTTATAGATGCTCTGTCTTAGGTTGGGAGAAATAGCATTTATTCTTGGTGTGCAGAGAATATTTTTCAAAAGTTTTAAATGATATTGGCTATTATCAGAGGCCTTCTGTAAGCCAATTGACATGTGGGTGTGGTTTTCATCTATACTGTGTTATATTGACTGATTTGTTAATGTTGAAAGAGCCTTACTATTCCAGGACAAGGTCAAAATGATCAGGATGGGTTATCCTTTTTAAGCCTGTTCAATGAAATTTGACAATATGTGGTGAGAACTTTGTCATTTCTATTCACACGTGATACTGATCTGTAGCTTTTTGCATTGCCTTTGTCCACTCTTGGCAATGAAATCCATGCTGACCTTAAAAAATGAATTTATAAGTACTTCTACCTCTTCTAGTTTTAAAGAACTTTTTAGGACTTCAATTTCTTTATATATAAAATGCATAAGAAAAGCACACTTCATTGTTTTTGAAATAAGAATTAAATGAGATCATGTAAGCGAAGCTCTTTGCAGAGAGCCTGATTTTTAATAAGAACCTAATAAGGGTTAGGCAGCTAGCTTAATTTGGTATTAGATTACCTATAGTCTCATAGTAAAATTCCTTGCATTTTCATATTTTGAATTTCTTTTTATTTTTAAAGAGAATAAAAAATAATAAAAAGCAATAGACAGGATACAGAATTTCACAAAACAGGATGATATGAATTCAGTAATGTTTATTATATTGCATACTATTGTCTTCAATGTCATTATTCAGAGTACCAGATATAGGTATGCAAAACTGATAAAAAAATTAAGCATTAACTACTCCTTTAAATAATAATAAGTGCATAAATATATAAGTAAGCCTGTTGTGATTTTGATGGGGCTATATCCATTGTATCAATATGTAGAGAACTCATGTCTTAATGATACTGAGTTTACCAATTCGTGACCATACTATGCCTCTCCACTATTCAGGCCAACTTTCTGTAGTCTTCAGCAAAGAGAATCTGCATGTCATCATTAAAATCACAACAAGCTTACTTATATATTTATGTATTTGTTATCATTTTAAAGGAGTAGTTAATGCTTAATAATACTAATAAACCAGTAGAAATTATCAGTACAATTATATTTGATATCTTGTGTACTTGTATTTTCCCTTTTTTCTTTCTTGCCTTGTTTCCCTCATCCCCCTTGTTGCTTCCATTTGAGCAGTTTCTCTCCCTTTCATAATATCTATTGTACATTTCAGATTTTGTTTACCTTTTCACATTCTTACACTAGGGACAAGATGGTATTTACACATGTGGGGCTGATATATTTTTGATGCTTTGAAATAGGATCTCATTAGATAGTCCAGGCTTGCCTCAAACTCCGGCGATCTTCCTACCTCAGCCTCCTGAATGCTAGGAATACAGGCATGCTCCACTCTGCCTGGCCACCTATTTTATTTTCAAAAACAGTTTATGAGATGGAATGAGTATGATTTATCCCTAAAGTTTTTAAAAGCTTTCAAAAATGACACCATAAAAAAAATGACACCATAATACTTGGAGGTTACTGTTATTGGATTTTGTTAATTTTGAATTTAATTTATGTAATAAAAGTAGAATAATTAAATTACTTCTTTCTAAGCATAATTTTTATTTTTTTTGGTATTGGAAATCAACTTAGAGGACTTGTTCTTCCCAGGAAGGCACTGTACCTCTGAGCTACATCTTTTGAGTTTGTTTCTTCCAGAGAATTTATCCATTTTATCAAAACTGTCAACTTGATGGGCACAAAGTTGTCCATATTAGTCCCGAAAAGGCTCTTTAATGTTTACAGTATCTATAGGGTTCCTCAACATTCCTTCCTGGTACTCAAAGTGAGTCTTCTCTCTTTACAGTTTGATAAGAGAAATATACTTGCTAATAATTTGTGGATAGAATTTTCTTCCTTCATTGATATTCCCTGAAAAATTTTGTATTCAGATTCAATGTTTTCTGCTATTATCATTAACTTTTCTTTAGTTTTGCATTCTACTTGTTTTATATATGCTTTCATTTATGATGCCAGTTTCCCAAGGCAAAAGCTATTACTAAGGTGAGATTTTCCTAAGGAAACACTATGTATTACAAAATGTCCCCCAAAACAATAGGAGTAAACCATTCCCGTGGCTGCCAGTGATAACCATCATTTCTGTCCATGAATGTTTTTTGGGAAAGTTAGCTAATTAGTGCTGCCTGTGTAATTTGCAAATATCATTCTTTCAGTCTTTGGTGACATTCACAACTCTTAAAATGGTGAGATTTTAGTTCTTTGAGGGCCTCCAGTTGATTACAGAATAAGTCAGGATGGAAGAACAATCATTATGAAGAAGATGGTCTACAAGTGATTAATTTTTAGGTTGTCACTGGGGTTCGACACACCACACACTTCACACCATCTCAGTTCTTGCAACATACACCCTCGTGCTGCTGCTCCAGTTCTGCTCCCTACACATGGAAAAGCACAGCCCCTTTTCTCCGTTAATGGGAGAAACTCTTAAGGAAGAAATTATTCCTCAGTACTTAGCCCATACCTAGTCTTTTGCCACTGTGTTGAGGGAGACAGGTTCTATTCTTACTTTTCCTTCTTTTTTATTCATGATTATTGGGAAGCTTCTTGAAAAATGCATGATAGCAGCACTCGGCTTGGTTCTGTTAAATGAGAAAATATTGTAATGATGTAATAGCCCTTGGAAGAATCCAGTTAGTGATATGGTGAAGTCTTACTAGACTCATACAAATAAACCAAACATGAAGCTTCACCACACAGTTGTAGAGAAATTTCTTTCAAAAGAGGGGAGCATCTTTGACAGGAAGATTCAAGAAGAATCTTAGGGAGGTCTGCACACATTGTTTTTGGGCTTGGGTTGAGAAGGGGCCCTTTATTTGGTAAATATCCCTCATAGGGACTGGGAGGCCTCTGCCCATCTTTGTACTGTCTAAATCTCCTAGTTTTCACACCAAGTGTCCCGATCTCTCTTTGCAAATCCTTTCTCAAAACACAGAGGGGCCACAGCTTGCTCTTTTTTATGTCAGTACAACGCCCCATCATCTGACCATTCATCCTTGAGGTGCAATGGCTTGGAAATCAGAGCATCACCTGCATAGAGCCATATGGACAAGCTTCTGATGAGGTGGCCAAGATTTTCTGTTTGGAAAAAGCAAAAATTTTCTAAGCACCTGAAAAGAGCCTTGCTCACTGACCACTTATACCTGCTCATCTCCTGAAGCTCCAGCACTGTGTATGACATGAAAGAGAAGGTGCCTCTTCCATATATTTCAGAAAAAAAGCATACACTGGTATATTCTGTTCTCCCTTCCACCATCACCTAGTTTGTAGATTGGTACCTGAAATCTATCCATGCTAACTCAGAAGTGTGGAACAGAGTGCTTCTCCTACAGCTTTATCTGTGAACCTTAAATCGATTCTCCTGTTGGGGACTACTAGAACATAAGTCTGACTCACCTCCTCTTCCCAGTGCTCCTTGAGCATACACTACTTTGGCAAGCTGATGTTTGAAATCACTGGCTTCGCTCTCTTATGATTTCTGGGAATAAACATGTCCTAATGGGTATCCTACCCTTGTTTACAATGTATGGGCCTGCTTGTCTCAGCAGGAGCAGTACCCAGGCTTTAGATTTAACAATATAGGAGAGATGAAGGAGGCAGTCATGTTCCAGAAGTATGTCGGATGTTTCCATATAGGGAAAATTCCACGAACCACCACGCTGCTTTCCACTGTGCTGGTACTAACAAGAAATAAATAAGGAAAGGTTCACAGAGTAGGATAAGGTTCAGGGAGATTGTTCAACCTGTTCAATGGAACAAGATTTGTGCAACTGAAAAGGGAGAAGGAAAACTATTTACAGAGAATAATAACCTGTAAATGTAAATTTCTGTCATCAAAAATGCTCTAGAGATCATAATGTACTTTATTTTTATTTTTTATTTTTTTGGCAGTACTGGGGATCGAACTCAGGACCCTGCACTTGCTAGGCAGGCACTTATTCCACTGAGCTATATCCCCAGCCCCTCATAATGTACTTTAGACAGGTTTATTATATGTGCATTTTTGCACTGAAAATGAAGAATTGTAACTTGACATTAAACTATTGGATTTACAATAAGATTGGAAAGCATGAGTTAAAAGAGTAACACGAAAGATGAACAATATCTTTAAACTGAGAAATATGTTGAAATAAGTGATAATGAATATATAAAGCAATAGAGATATAATTGACCAATACCCACTTGATTTACTATTATTTCAATGAGTAAATCTCCCCAAATATCTTGATAAATTCAGTGGTCTCCAAAGAAAAACAAAGTCTAAATTTGATAATCATGGAAAACAACTAGAACAACCAAAGAAATCCTTTTACATTGAACGAAGATGAAGGAGTCCCCCCAATTCATTTGAAAACCTGTAAACTAACAATAAACAAAATATTGAAATTTATTTAAAAGCATAAGTATAACAAAATGAAGTGCAAAACTAAATGACATGTATCTATATACAGAAACCACTAACTATGGTAAAGATACAAATGAAGATTACAAGAGATAAAAGAGTCACTACAACAGCTACTTCAGAAATCGTTGCATATTCATATGCAAAGAGAAAACCTGCATCCATATTCTATGTAAGTTTAGCTACATATATAAATATTAATAATAATGAACATTTCCCTATTAGATTTCTCATGGCTGGGAGAGCATCCCACACACCACGGTATAAGGAGGAGAGCTTTATTCTGGGTCACAGTTTTCAACAAAGAAGCAAAGAAAAAATGAAAAAATACACCTCTCCAGGATTGGTCCACGTGACCCACCCTGTACAGCAGGCCCCGAGTCCACTGGGAAACTACGTGGGACATTTTGGGTGTGAAACAGGAAAACTTCTCTCCGCATAGGGAAACAGACACAGTAACAGGAGCACTGTAAAGGGTTAGATTGTGCGACAGTGTCATCTGCCACCTTTGTATTCTGTGAGCAGGCAAGAACTTTGGAAAGCACATGTACAGTACTTGCACTTCCTCA
>PVLD010033827.1:0-13267 GCA_004027595.1 Dinomys branickii
TAAATTTGCATGTCTGTATATGGGTCCATACATCTACAATTCGAAGATATCAATGGATAAAGCAACAACTACTGTTGAGACCATATCACCTTGTCTATAGATTAGTTGTGATTGTACTATTTTCTATGATAATGGGTGTCTGTTTGTCAATATGTTTTTGTACTTTTATGTTTCTAAAATAAAAAAATAAAAATAAAAAGAAAAAAAAAAAGTGGTAGTACTTACAGGTCCTGGGAGCAGAAGACTGGACCAAGTCTCAACCCTGACACCAGCTTTGTGGCTGTGGGCCAGTTCTTCAGTATCTCTGGGCCACAGAGCTTCCAGGGAATGGAGATAAGGATTAACATATACCCCCCAGTGCCAGAAGAGAGTACCTGAATTAGCGTATGCTACGTGCTTGGTATTTTTCTACGTATTTAAGTACTCTATAAATGTGATCTTAAACAATTACTGATTAAGCCTCTTTGCTAATAGTCAAGAATTAATGAGAAAAGAACAGACTATGGCTGGTTGTTTATTGTTAAGTATACTCTGCATATTATCTTTGAAAATCATCTGCTGATGTTTCCTATATTAAGCTGTTTAATAAAGAATTTCATTTTCATTTCTAAAATGAAGAGTACCAGGTCTTTTGTGTGTTGCAGTGGACCCTCGAGTTACAACTGACACGACATATGAACAACTTGGGTTATGATCGGAATTTTAGTTTTAACTTTTGACCAAAGTGTTGAGTTATGACCCAAATGCTGGCCATTTGTGCTTTCAGATGGTCTCAGGTACACATTTAACTCTTATAAAAGAGTTCTTGAAGGAACATTACAGCATCTTTTCCTGTATGGCATTAATTGGGAAATCCTGGGCCAGTGTCTCTCTAAGGACACTGAGGTCTGCCTGCGTAGAGGAGAGAGACTTTGAAGGCTGCGTAGAGGAGCCTGAGCCTTCCACTGACAACTTGAGTTACAACTGCCCTTGGGAACGAATTGAGCCTGTATAAGAAAGGCACCCTTGGTCTAAGCCTTTTGGCAATAGTCATGTGATTTTTAAAAAAATAATTGTGATAAAATACAGCATAAAATTTATTATCTTGGGTCAGGGATGTAGCTCAGTAGCACAACACCTGCCTGGCAAGCATGAGGTCCTGAGTTCAATTCCTGGTACCAAAAAATAAATACATAAACACCTATGTCTTAGACACTCTGCTTTCAGTTCTTTGGGATAAGTACTCAGAAGCAATCATGTGATAGTTCTATTTTTAATTTTATTGAGGAGCCATCATAACTGTTTTTACAGCAACGTCACCACTTTATCTTCCTACTGGCAGTGTACAAAGATTCCAGTTTCTCTGAATCCTGGCTGACACTTGTTATTCTCTGTCTTTAAAAAAAACTTTATAGTAAACATCCTCCTGGGTGTGAGGTGGTGCATCATTGTGGGTTTTTGATTTGCTTTTCCCTAATGGCTAGTGATGAGGGACATCTTGTTACGTACTTCTTGACCATTCGTACATGAGTCATGAGATCTTGATGAAAACATTACTTCCATATGATGCCGGTATACTTTAACTATAGGAAAAATACCTGGAGGGGCAAAAGGCTATATTTTAAATCTATAGAGAAAGAAGAAAAGATTTAGAAGTTCCCCAGGGCTAAGAAGTGGGTGGGGACAGGATGGGAAGCAACTATTCATGGGTTAAGGTTTTCTTGGGGGTGATGAAACAGTATAAAATTAGACGGTGGTAATGATTATACAACTTTGTGACTATACTAGAAACCATTTAATTATACACTTTCAATGAGTGAATTTCATGGGAAGTATATTTCCATACGACGGTTTGAAAATGCTGACTTTGAAAGCAGACCTAAAACAGTAACGCCGATAATAGCAAATGTCACTTCATTCGCCAGCTCCATCCAGTAGGAGTGAATGTTACACATTTTTGGTGAATTTACATTCATACAAGAATTTTAATCACCCTCCCTTTCTCTCTGGGATTCCAAAGCAATATTTATTTCTTCCCTCTGATTCTGTCTTATGTAATTTTTTGTTTCTTCTAACCTGGAAAACCTTTTTATTTCATCTGATGGGCCAAGTGAACCTCCTTTGGCATCTAGAAGTAGAAAGTTAGGAAGACTAAGTGAGCCTGTATTATCTCGGGACCCCCCCCCCCATATTTGCAAAGCTGACCAGGGGGAGGATGTAGTGGAAGTTAGTTCTGATCAGGAAGAGGATGCGTCACAGCCTGAGCTGTGCTACACAGAGCCTTGAAAAATGTTCCAGTTACCACACATAAGTCATTCGCCATTTATGTTTGATGGTACCTAAATTTCCACCATTAGTTCCTCTTATGGGTTAGTAATGAACTGGCTCTGAATCCCTTAGCTCTTGATGAGTTTAAGACGTCAGCCTAACTAAAGTAAGGCTTTGAAGGTACGAGGGTCCAGTAAGAGTTTGATGAGCTGAGGCAGGAGAATGTTCGCATGGTTGGACAGCCTTGGGCATGTCACTATGGGAGAAGAAGGGCCCAGGGTGGATGTCTAGTCAGCCAGGAAAAGCCACCAACTTCTTGTGCTTTCTCAGACTTGGAGATTTGGGGCTTTAACAAAGACTTATACATGTGCAAGGAGCTTTTCTGAGGCTTTGTTCCACCTGTATCCTTAGCAGGTCCCTTCTTGGAAAACCTGGAGGGGTGCCCACTAGCAATCACTGCCTGGAAAAGAAAGAAAGATGACTAAGGAAAGCAGAGTAAAGATAGCAGATAGTTTAAGAATAGAGGTGCTAGGAACATGTCTTGGTAGAATGCGGGATAGAGGGTTATCAAAGTCCTGTCTCCCAACAATATGTCCATATGTTTTAGATATTTACCAAAGAGCTTGTGGCCCCTCCACTTCTGTCCTTTGCAAGATGAAGAAATAGTTCCAGGGAGGGGAAGAGACTGGTGCAAGGTTACATGGCCAATGAGTAGTTGAGCCAGAGTTCTAGTGCCTTGCCTGTACATGGTCCCTTCAAGCTCCACTGACCCAGTGAAGCCCAGTTGGCCCCTGTGCTTCTACAGCATCTACTGCTGAGCAGAAGTGAGGCTGGAGGATGTAGATTAGGGTCCTCTCCAGAGCGCCCATGTCTATCTGAACCGTAGATTTAACTTTCCCCACACATCGCCTCTTTGGGAGAGTTCTCTCCAGGCTGGCGTCCTGCCTGCTCTGCTGCAGCCCCCACCATCTCTGAGCCCGCACCATCTGGGACTTGGCTGAGCACTCCTTCGCTTTACCCACCCCCTTCGCCATGTTCTGCTGAGTGTGGGCCCACACCAACGCACTTACTAAGCACAGCGAGTTCTCCTTTTAATTTTTCCTATTGCTTAAGGAGGAAAAAGTGTTGCTTCTCAGGATTCAGAGTCTTAGCCCTTGAATAGTGGCAATTAAAAAATTATTTGCAAAACTTTCTCCATGGTATTCACTACAGTACCTCATGACTCCTCTTCCGCTGGCACATAATCCATGGCCCAGATTTCCACCATGGACAAGGTCTGTGCTTTAAAAGGTTGGATACTGAACCAGGAAGAACTATTCTGTTCCTGTGGGCTCCTAGCCTGCTCCTCTGCCGCTCACAGCCCTCATCTTGTTCTCTGAGGTCCGGAGTCCTGGAAAGCTTTCTACAGTCTTGGGGCATCGAGCCTATGCTCATTTGTCGTACAACAAGGGAGCTGCCCCACTATATCTGTCCTGTGCAAGATTAGGAAACGGCTTCAGACAGAGGAAATGATTGCCTGAGACCTTCTTCTCGCTAACTGTATTTTCCTTTCCTTGCTTGTTTCCTCTTCATCTCATTCTCTTTCCCTTCTTTTCACTTCCAGGTTTTCTCACCCTCGTGGCCAAGCACCATCCATTTACCACCCATATAGAACCCTGTATTAAAGGTATGCGTATTTTCTGCATGCAGATATGATAATACTATTGGCTTATTCAGATAATTTAAGATATCAACCATTTGGGAAAGTCTCAGGCCAGAAACTAGCTGGAGATGTCAGTGTATTTTCTGCATGGATCTCTCTGTCTCTTTATTTTACTAATGAACGTTACCACTGGAAGATGAATTTGTTGCCTGTCAGTGTAGACTGCGAGGGGAGGGTGGCAGAGGGAAGCAGTATACACTGAGTGAAGCAAGTGAAATCCCAGGCAAGTGGGTCACTCTGAAGAAATGGTATCAGAGTTCCTCAGCTCAGCGATCCCCCTCCAGCACCGTCTCTCTTTGGTGCTAAACGTAAGCCCAAGTTACACTTCCATGTAGGAGAATGTATTCCTTAGCCATCCTGGCCACGAACCCTTCTGCAGCCACTGGACCTTTTGTCCTACTAGGGAAAGACCTGAAAAAGCAGCTATGAGGCAAACGTGGACACACTATAGTCAGGAACCACCTACCCCAGCTTCTGACCTCTGTTCTGGCCATATCTAATTCATCTGTGGTTCTCTCTATCTCCTCCTGCCTTCATTTTGGTAGGTACAGTTCCGTCTGTCTGAATTCCTTTTCCTCTTACTTCTTTGCCCAGCTGAGATCTCTGGTGCTGAGACAGTCGGTCCTGTGGGAAGCCGGGTTAGTTGGCTCTCCTTTGTGCTTTTATAGTCTACTCTGCCAACCTTCATCTGAGCATTTAGTGTATCCTTCTGCTGCAACTACCTGCTGACATGTCTGTATCCCCACCAGATTCTTCCTTCTCTGAGGGCAAAGCTGTTGGTGTGATTCACTGTCCTAGCTCCATTCTGGTCTCCGGCTAAGCGAGTGAATGAGGGAAGCAGCTCCTAATGGGGCCACATTTGCTAAATATGTATGTGCATTCTGACTTTTTCATGGAGTAAAATCTCCGGGGGGGGATATATTATGCAGGGCGTTGAGAAGGGATTATATAAGAATGATGTGTAGTTTACATTTCTACTACTTTTGTAGGGTACTAGTTTCTAATTGTTGCTGTAACAAATTACCACAGATTTAGTGGCTTGGAGCACATATTTATCTTGAAGTTCTGAAGACCAAAAGTTTGAAATGAGTCTTATGGAGGCTGAAACCATGGTGTGTACATGTCTGTGTTCCTTCTGGAAGTTCCAGGAGAGAAGCTTCTTGTCTTCCCAGCATCTGGAGGCTGCCTGCATTCCTTGGCTCTTGGTCCCTTCCTTGCATCACTGTCATTTCTAGTACAGCGCTCACACTGATCTCTTACCTCCCTCTTAGAAGGACTTTTTTTTATTATTACATTGGGACCACCTGAAGAAAGCAGGCAAATGTCTCATCTCAAGATCCTTAATTTCATTAGCTCTGCAAAATCCTTTTGATCATGAGATGTAACCTATTTACAGGTTCTTGGGATTATTAGGATCTGAACATCTTTAACCAGGCCATTGTCCAGCCTGCAACATGCAAAGCACTTCTGTGTCTCATCACCTGTCTGTGTCTGAATTCTTCCCTATCATTTAAGACCTGTGTTGCCTCTTCCAGGAAGTTTTCCTTGAGCACTTGTTCCCTCTAGCTGGGTTTCCTTAACCTTGGTTCCTGCTTCTACCATTGAACCACTCCTTCCTCTGGCTGTGCTTATTCTCACCTCTGTGACTGTCTGCCAAGAGACTTTCTTCTCTCTGGAATGTCCCTATCTGGATGCCAGCCTTCTTCTCTCTTCCCCAAATCTCCTTCCACCGCCCTCACTCTTAGGCAGAAACCCTAGATCAGCAGAACATGAGCATTCCTCCATTTTAACGACTCCCATGGTGCATTCCAAGTCTTCACTGTAGCTTAGTCTACAGGTCTAGACAGCATGTCTCCGAGCAAAGGGCGTGCCAAGCATCGGGTGAGGACAGAGTGCTGTGAAAGCCTCTCTGCTGTTTGAACATCCATAGTGTTCACAACCTATAGCTATCACTGGCACGATACTGGTTACCTGCTGACTCATGTCAGCAGGAGTTGTTTTCTGCGTATTCCATGCAGCCCACCCCCCACGCTCCCAAACACACTGGGCTTGGGGTCATCAGGAGGGCACATAGGGTCTTGCAACCACTAGGTGGGCTACTAGGTCAGAGCAATGAAAGTGCCATGATCAGTTCATTTAAAAAATGTGTAGCTAGTTTCTTTTGACAAAGAAACAATGTGTTCATTGTTCAGGGTGTCCTGACCCTACTGGTAGCTGTGTCCTCCTTCCCAGTGGTGGAAGCTCTTCACTCTCCCCTCTTGCACATTCCTCACAGCTCCCTGGTGTGGCCTCCCTCTGGCTTAAAACAAGTTGCTTTTTTTTTTTTTTAATGTGAAGTCGATTTATTGATTTACATGGAGATACAGAGTAGAACTGCCAGGCTAGCCAGATATTATCTCTCTCGCAGTAGGAAAATCTGCCCTGCAGGACAACTGGGCATTACAAAGTTGTTCAGTAAGCAAAAGGCTCAGATGATTTCAAAGGGAGGATGGTTGGCTCAGGAGTCCATGCAGGATGGGCCAGGCCAAAGTAGAAAGGCCATAGGCCAGCAGGGGCCCTTTCTTCAGCAAGCAGGGCTGTGGACCAGCTGGGTTAACTCTGCAGGATAGGCAGTTCTGCAGGATGAAATGTACCCTGCCCAGGTACCTGAGAACAGGTCAAGAAGCATGGTCATGGAGTCAGGGATCCATGAGCTGATCCTGAGCATGGTTTGGTCTCCACCGAGCGCAGCTGTCCAAAGCTAATGAGGTATGTTTGATTTGGGTATACTTCCGCCTCTCAAATAACCAGTGATGGCCATGTCAACTACTTGTTGGAAAAATATTTTCCCATTCTCCCCTCCCTTTTTCTGTATTTCTCTATTCCTTTCTTCTTGGGCTTCTTTGTTAAAATTATAGTTTACTAGACGAGGCATAGTGGTGGATGCCTGTAATCCCAGCACTCAGGAGGCTGAGGCAGGAAGATTGCCATGAATTCGAGGCTAGCCTGGGCTATAGTGAATTCAAGCTCAGCCTGAATAACAGGGTGACCCCGTCTCAAAAAAAAAAAAACAAAAACGAAACCCAAACAAACAAACAACACCCCCAAAACTATAGCTCACAATAAAATGCACATATTCTAAACATACATCTCAATGAAATTTGATAAATATGAATGCCCGTGCAACTTCCATGCCCATCAAAAACATTTCCATCACCCAGGGAACTTCTTCATATCTCTTTCAGTCAAAGCTCTCCCCACATGTTCAATTTAAATGATGAATGAATGGGTCAACAAAATCTGGTCCATCCACACAACAGAACTATTCATCCATAAAAAGGGCTCACTGACACATGTTGCAACATGGGTGAACCTTGAAAATATTAAAATAAATAGAAGAAGCCAAAACAAAAGGCCACATATTCTATGATTCCATTTATATGAAAGTCCAAAATAGGCAACTACATAGAGACAGAAAGTAGATTAGTGGTTGCCAGGGACTCGGGAGGGTGAGTGCTAGGGAATATCATGTTTCTTCTGGAATTAGATTGTGGTGACAGTTGCATAACTCTGTGAATATTCTAAAAACTGTTCCATTGTACTTTAGAAGAGTGAGCTTTATGGTATTGAAATATATGTCAATAAAGCTGTTATTATTTGCAAGAGCCAGACATGGTGGTACAGACCTGTCATCCAAGCCTCTTGGGAGACTGAGGGGAAGGATTGCAGGTTCAAGGTCAGCCTGGGCAACATAGCAAGACCCTGTTGCATTAAAATAAGATAAAAGACATAGAACATTATCATTGCCCAGAAAGTGCCTTCATGGTGTGTTCCAGTCAGTTCCCTCCCATCAGGAGTCCTGTTTTTGTTTTTTTCAACGTTGACTAATTGTATCTGTATTGAACTTCAAATACAGCCGTATGTGTATGAGAAAGGTGATGCTAGGCAGCTTCAGCATTGTACGAATATCACACAGCGTATGGACGCAAATCAGATAGCTGTGCTCTCACCGGTGGTATGCGCTTACAGAACTGCTGTTGTATGTGTTGTCCATGGTTGGCTGAAATGTTATGCTGTTCCTGACTGTAATTGGAACCATGTATTGTGTACTTTTTTTCTTTCTGTGTAATGTTTTGTGATTTGATCTTGTAACGATAGTTTGTGCCTCTCCCCACCCAAGTATGTGTATGACTTCCCACAATGTCTTTATTTTATAGATGGACACCTGGTCCACTTCCAGTTTTTTTTATTATTATAAGTGAAATGTCTATGGATATTCTTGTACACAGCTTTTCGTGGACATTTGGGATGGAATTGCTAAACCATCAGGTTTTATTGTATAATTTAATAAGGGACACAGTAAACTTTTTTCCAAAGTGATTCTCCTTTTTATGTTCCTATGGCCAAGGGACATTGCTGGATTACAGACATGTGCCACTACTTCTGTTTTGAGGCCACATTTTAACGAATTTTTATTGTTTTTATAATGTTTGCCTATGAAATGTTGCCTACCTCAAAGTCATGAAGCTATTTTATGTTTTGTTTTTGTTTTTTGAAACAGAGTCTTGCTGTGTAGTGTAGTCTGGTGCTGAGCTCAGTATGTCTCCCAGACTGGCCTTGAATTTACTGCAATTCTCCTATCTCAGCTTCCCAAATGCTGGGATTATACGTGTGCGCCACAATGACTAGCAGCTTTTTCTTAGGTGTATGGCTAGGCGTGGTGGCGCATGCCTGTAACCTAGCACTGGGGAGGCTGAGCCAGGAGGATTGTTGTGAGTTTGAGACTAGCCTGGGCTACAAAGTGAGCTCAAGGCCAGCCTGAACTGCATAGTGAGACCCTGTTTCAAAAAGACAAAAACACTGTATGATTTTGGCTTTTCCTTTATGTCTAGGATGTATTTCAATTTACTTTTTGTTGGTATGATACAAGGAGTTGAAGTTCTTTTTTTTTTTTTTTTTGGTTTTTTTTGAGACAAGATTTCACTGTGCCTCAAACCCACAGTGATCTTCCTAACTCAGTGAAGTTCATTTTTAGAGACAATTATTTTAGTCTGTTTGTTGAAAAGATTTTTTTGTTCTTCATTAGTACCTTTGTTGAAAATCAACTAGCCGTGTATATGTAGGACTATTTCTAGACTATGTTTTTGACTGTATTGATTCTGTTTGTGTATCCTACTGGAATGCCAAATTGTTTTAATTATTTAATTACTCAGTGTAAATCTTAAAATCAGCTAGCATAAGTCCTCTAACTTTGTTCTTAGGAATATTTTGGCCATTCTAGGTTTTTTTATTTCCACTTTAAGAGCCACTTGGCAATTTCTAAAAAGAATGGCTTTTAGGAATTTTGATTGAGATTACACTGAATCTTTTTTTTTTGGGGGGGCAATTCTTTTTTTTTTTGGCGGTACTGGGGATCGAACTCAGGACCCTGCGCTTGCTAGGCAAGCGCTTATTCCACTGAGCTATATCCACAGCCTGAGATTACATGAATCTATAGGTAAATTTGAGAGAATTGACATTTTAACAATAGTTTTCTAATCCACAACCATGATATATTTCTTCACTTAGTTATTTAACTTCTCTCACTAGTGTTTTATAGATTTCAGTAAAGAAGGGTCGGTAAATTTATGCCCAAGTAGGATTTTATTTTAATAGAGGAAACTAGAACTTCCAGAGGGGTGATGGTAAACTGTAGACAGACAGACAGACAGACAGTGGAGTTGATGTTTGAGGTGGGGCCCTGCCCAGCACCCCGAATGATCCTCTTCATCTGGGTTTTGTGATCAAGGTGATTTTCTCTCTGGGAACATGACATTCTAGAAGTCTGCGTTCTTTTATTTTTTCTGTCCATTGTAATGAACACTGTCTTAGTCCCTCCACGTGGACCCTGGACACTCTGCACATTCAGATCAATCACACACTGGCTATGCTCACAGTCTCTTCTAAAGAGAAATTATGGGATGTGATGGTGCACATCTATAATCCCAGCACTCGGGAGGTTGAGGCAGGAAGAACTCATTGCTATGAGTTCGAGGCCAGCCTGGGCTGCACAGTGAATCTGAGGCTAGAAGTCACATAACAAGACATGCTTCAAAAAACCAACCAACCAAGAGAAACTGTGAGGTCTCTAGCTCCCTATGAGTTTGTTCCCTGAGCAGCAAGACAGCTGGTGAGCTCTCTGAAAGCCTGGCTGGAACAGCCCTGGCCTAATGGCTCGGAAAATGCAGCCGAATCGATCACGTTCTTCCTGGGGGAGGTAGATGGGAAGAGGCAGAGCGTGACAGAAGAGTGGAGGGAGTTTAATGGCAGAGCATCGATGGTCGCATCTACCAGGCGGCTGCTCTCAGAGCCACCGTGGATTTCCCACGGCTCTCAGGTTCCGGCGCCCTGGCTCCTCTCCGGGGATCCCTTCCCTTCCCCCAAACTGAGGTGACTGGCTTTTCCAAGGGTTATCTGAGGACGAGCCCCGTGGCTGAGATCCCTCTGTTCCTTATTTTCACATGTCCTGATAGTGCTGTCCAGCCCTTTGCATGACCTACCTTGATGGAACGGTTGTTTCTTCAGTCTTAAGAGGGCTGAACTAATGTTTCCCCTTGGGTTTGCTGTGTGCCCCCAGTTTGGGGTTTTTCGTTTTTCCCTGGGTTACTCAATTGTGTAAGTGTACGTGTACACACAAATAACCAGGACTCTGCACTTTGCCTTTGCCGTTTCGTCACACATAGGCTAAGGCCTTACGGATAATTTGGAGTGGAGCTATTGGAGACACCCCACATAGGGAAGAGTTTAATACCTGTCACCAGCAAGACCTGAGAAAACTTGGGTTGTCAGGAGAGATGCTGGGATGAGTAGGGGCTTCCACGGCTGCCTTACAGGAGCGCATTGGTTCCAGTGCCCTATGGGGAGGGGAGGAAGCTATAGTTTAAAGAATTTTATAGAAGTTGTGCAACTTTGGCACAGGCTTCCTTGCCTGACTGAAGTTTCTATAACCCTGGAATATACAAGCAGATGCCAGAGATTTCTGCTTTGAGCCAGTTAAGGGGGCCTTTACTATTCTTCTGATTCTGTTTCTGACACTTTATCATGAGTCAGTCAATGCTCTTCTCTCAAAAGGATTTCTCCTGAGGGGAGGATCCCAAAGGAAGTTTTTGAAGGTGAAATTTCAGGAATGGTGATCTCAAGGCAGGAAGCTATTTTTGGCCAAGGACTAATCAGTACCTCTCAGATTGTGCTGTATCTGGTGTACAAGATTAGCCATAATTGAGCCAGGCATGGTGGTGCACGCCTGTAATTTCAAGCACTGGGAGGCTGTGGTAGGAGGATCACCACAAGTTCAAGGCCAGCCTGGGCTACATAGTGAGACCCTGTCTCAAAAAAAAAAAAAAAAATCAGCCATAATTTACTTACCACATGAAACACCTTCCTCATTTCCATCCACATCCTCACTAATTATTTGTTTGGCCAAACTGAGCTCCCCAAAACCAGTTGAGCTAAGCTTCCTGCTTTTTGTAGGCTCTATCCATGAGAAAGTGCCAGAAGGGGCGGCAGCAGAGCTGGAGAAAAGAGTGGAGGATGCGGGCTGCAGGCAACACCTACTCAGGCACTTGAAGGAGAGCATCCTTCTCTCAGCATCTGCTTGGAACCAACTTTTCTCTCTTTTTATGACTCAGCCATCGTTAATTAGAAAAACTGCCTGAGCATTCTACATTTCAACCTAAAGCTCTGCCCGTGCTCAAGCTGTTAATGCTGTGGACATTTTCTCCCGCTTCATCGTGATCTCAGAGAA
Organism: Dinomys branickii; assembly: GCA_004027595.1. NCBI lineage: Eukaryota > Metazoa > Chordata > Mammalia > Rodentia > Dinomyidae > Dinomys > Dinomys branickii. Next base: position 11,712 of record PVLD010033827.1, read on the forward strand.
CATTTGTCCTTCCCAAGATTTTCCTGTGTGGCTTCTGCAGGTGGAGTGTGGCACCTTCTCATCGCGCTTTCTGCTGGTGCTGCCATGGATGCATCTTCCCAAGCTGCATGTCTAACGCTCCAAGTGGGTAGCACCAGGCGTGGCAGTGCACACCTGTAATCCCAGCACTCAGGAGGCTGAGGCAGGAGGATCATTGAGAGTTGAGGCCAGCCTAGGCTACATAAGTGAGTCCAAGGCCAGACTGAATTGCATAGTGAAACCCTGTGTCAAAAAGACAAAAAGACAAAGAAAAAAAAAAGATCCCAAGTGGGGAGCAGTGCAGGAGGCTTATTCTGTCTCAGAATAAGAGACATCACAGGTAGAGAAAAGAGCCTTGAGATTGGAAAGGCTGAATTTGCTTGCCAGTTCCCATATGAATTAGCTGTGTGACCCTGGGCAGTTGAACTCATCTGAGCCTCAGTTTTTGTGCAATTGAAACACCAGGTGATGGCATCTCTTATGCTTGGCACTGAGATCATTCAGTGAAACACTGTCTGTGGAGGTGTCTAGGGTGGTGCTTGGCTCTGAGTAGGAGCTCAGTGAATGCTGCCTATCTTGCTCTATTTCCCACTTCTTCCTAGGAACTCAGATCTTCACTCCAGCCAAGGTCTCTTTGGGTGACTAACTATGGTGATGGGGATCCAAGGAGCAGTTTTATTGGACGGAAAGTCTTGGCATCTTTTAGAACTTCCTGAGGTCCAGGGACAAAGTGGCCACGTCCTGCTCTTCCAGGGGGTGATTTGCAGAGGAGATGTGGACTCCATCTGGTACTGTTTGCTCAGTGCATTGATGTGGTTTGAAGTTCCTCTTGTTAGTCATTTCCATCTTTTATTGCCTTTTGGAATTAATAGGTTCACCTGGAAAAGTAGTCTACCTGGTACATAGCTGGAATGTGGAAAGCTGTTTTCAAGGGTGGAGAGGAAGTCCAGGTGGGCAGGAACATTGGCTGCTTCTCACTGAACAGCACAGTGGACCCTGTAAGAGGGAAATTAGTGGGCTGACACTTGGAGTAGAGACTCTGTTATTTATCTCTGTTGTTGCTGCAGTAAGTACAGGCCCTGCCTGTAGCAGGAGCTCAACACAGGGATGATTCGGTGCATGTCTTTTTAAAATTACTTTCTATGAGCCTGATACGAGCTACAACACCCATGAATTTTCAGGACATCATGCTATGTGAGATAAGGGAGATGCAAAAGGACAATGTGATGATTCTAGTTATGATGTAGTCACATCGGTAGAGGTTGAAAGTGGAATGCTGTTTGCCAAGGGCTGGGGATGGGGTGGGACTGAAAGATCTATGTGCCTGTGTTATATCTACAGAGAGAGAGAGAGAGAGAGAGAGAGAGAGAGAGAGAGAGAGAGAGAGAGAGAAGGAAAAAGAAAAGGAGAAAAGAGAGAGAGCAGCAGAACTGTGAAGATTTGGAAACAAGACTTGATTATTCATAGGTTTCACTTCTGTTTTTCAATCAGGGCGTTTGGCTGTGGGAAATGGTGACAACATCCTGGGTGTGTCTGGC
>PVLD010033828.1:0-13266 GCA_004027595.1 Dinomys branickii
TCTGACTAAATTTGCATGTCTGTATATGGGTCCATACATCTACAATTCGAAGATATCAATGGATAAAGCAACAACAACTGTTGAGACCATATCACCTTGTCTATAGATTAGTTGTGATTGTACTATTTTCTATGATAATGGGTGTCTGTTTGTCAATATGTTTTTGTACTTTTATGTTTCTAAAATAAAAAAATAAAAAGAAAAAAAAAGAAAATAGCATTTCAACAGCTACAAGAGAAGGCAAAAAGAAATAATGTAAGACTAATAGGAGTCAATGAAACAGCAGGGGGCAACACAAATGACATAAGAAGAATATTTGCAGAAAACTTCTCAGCATGGAAAAAGAATCAGACATACAAGTAAGTGAGGCATCTAGAACTCCAACTAGACATAACCAAAATAAAACCACATCCAGACATATAATAATCAAGATCCCAGAAATCAAGAAAAAGAACAGAATATGAAAACTGTTAGAGAAAAGAAACAGATCACCTATAAAGGAAAGCCCATCAGAATTATAACAGATTTCTCAACACAAACCATCAGTTAAGAAGAGCTCAGAGTGAAGTAATCCAGGAATTGAGACAAAAGAGCTTTCAACCCCGAGTAATATATACTGCAAAACTGTCCTTTAAATTTAATGAAAGAATAAAATATTTCTAGGACAAAGAACAACTAAAGAACTCCAAGAGCACTAAACAGGCCCTACAAAGAGTACTAAAAGATATTCTAGAAAGATAAAAATGACCACAATTTCAAGAACAGCAGCAGAAAGAAACCACCAAGCAGAGTAAGCAATTAAACAGAGAGAAAGAGTAGGAAACCAACAGCAAGTAAATAACATGACACAAATAAGCAAACATATATCAGTTATAACCATTCATGTAAATGGCCTCAATTCACCAATCAAAAGAAACAGACAGGCAGAGCGGCTCAAGAAACAAAATCCAACAATATGCTATATATAGGAAACACATTTAACTCAAAAGGAATTCCGTAGACTGAAAGTCAAAGGATGAAAAACAATTCTTCCTACAACAGGAACCCAGAAAAAAGCAGGAGTAGCTATTCTGTTTGCAGACAATGTGAACTTCAAACCAAGAACAATCACAGATTTAATGCAATCCAAATCAAAATGCATACCATTAGCATATCTCACAGATCTAGAGAAAATATGCCTAACATTTATTTGAAACCAGAAGAGACTCAGAATAGCAAAAGCAATCCTGGCCAACAAGGCAAGGCAGGTGCAATCATAATCTCTTACTTGAAGCTATACTACAAAGCTGCTGTGATAAAATTAGCATGGTTTTAACAAAAAAGAAAACAGACCAATGGGTCAATGGAACAGATGGGAAGATGTAGTCAGTACCACGAACACACTCGACCACTTTATCTTTGACAAAGAGGCCACAAGTTCACTGGAAGAAAGACAGCCTCTTCAATAAATGGTGCTAGAAAAACTGGCTTGCCGCATGACAAAGACTGAAAATAGACCCATATCTATTACCATGCACTAATTTAAAGTCAAAATGGATTAAAGATCTCAATATTGAAACAGAAATATTAAATCTACTGGACAAGAAAGTAGGCAGAAATCTTGAAGACATAGGGTAGGCAGAGAGTTCATTAGCAAAAATCAAACCGCACAGGAAATACTTCAAAGAATTAATAACTGGGATCTCACCTTATTGAAAAATTTCTGCACATCTAAAGAAATCACCAGCAGAGTGAAAAGAAAACCCACTGGGAAAAACTTTTAGTCAGCCGCCCCTCAGACAAAGGACTTCTATCTCAAACATATAAACAACTTTTAAAAATCAGGCCACTCAAATTCAAAGACCCAGTCCAAAAATGGGCATCTGAGATGAATACACACTTCTCTGATAAAGAAATATAAATGGCAAATAAATACATGAAAACTATTCAACATCATTAGTCATTTGAGAAATGCAAATTAAAACAACCCTGAGATTTCTTCTTACTCCAGAAAGAATGGCTATCATCAAGAAGTCAACCAACAATAAATGCTCTAGGGACTGTGGGAAAAAAGGAACTCATCTCCACTATTCATGGGAGTGTGGACTGGTGCAACCACTGTGGAAATCAGTCTGGAGAGTCCTCAAAAAACTAGGATTAGAGGTTCCATTCAATCTAGCTCTTCCCCTCCTGGGTATTTTTCCAGAAGAACTGAAAACATCATACCACAGCAACATATGTGCACCCATATTTATAGTAGTGCAATTTGTAATAGCTAAATTATGGAGACAACCCAAATGTCCATCCACTGAGGAATGGATAAAAAAGCTGTGGTATTTTTATATAATGGAGTACTACTCAGCTATAAAGACAGATAAACTCCAGGTTATTATAATTAAACGGTTACCACTAGAGGCCATAATTATAAGTGAAATAATAAGTCTCACATGTGTAGGCATCACATTGTCTCCCTAATATAAGAACTTGGAAGAGTAAATGAAATCTGAGAAGTATGATAAATAGTCAGAAAAGGGAAAAAAACTGCAAAGAAGGAAAGGATGACTGGGATGAGGGAAGGGAGAAAGTAAAGAACAAAAGGAAAAATACATTAATTTCTATTGCTTTCTTGAAAGGAACATTTGCTGTTTAATTGTTTCATCATCCTTACACGTCTGCATTTGTTTGTTAAAGTAACCAATATGAAGGTGGCGGTACACAGTATGGCAGTCTTTGTTGATTTCTTTTCACCACATCTGGGGTTCTGTACGTTTTTTATTGTTTTTATGTTGTTTTGTTTATGCCTGTGTTTGTTAATGTGTTTTGGTTCTTTTCTCTCTAAAAATAAAATGTTTTAAAAAACAATCAGCATCATTTTGATTAGTTGACAACATGGATATATATATTATAGTATTTAGACCAGATAAAATCTCTCCAGGATGAGAGTGGGGCTTTTAGGCATAACTGAAAGGAGTGGGTGAAGAAACAGTTATCCCAGTTACAGCGTGAGATTTTTTTTTTCTAGTGACTGTTTTTTATTGAGATATGAAGACTGGAAGGAAGTTGAAGGTTGGAGAAGGACAAAGAGACCTATGCCACGGTCCAGCAATGGGCTGTTTTTTCTCTAGTCATGTTTACTCAGGGCCCCTCCGTGGAGATGGCAGGTACACGTGACAGTCCAGCCAGAGGGAGGAGGCAGTCCTGGGCCCGTGAGTCACCCGGGAAGCTGAGTCTGAGCTCTGGGGCCTCCGCCTCAGAATGCAGTCTCACTTCCAGCAGCTCCCTTTGGCAGTCGTAGCACGGCTTGGGAACCTCTTACGGCAGTCCCTCTTAAGGTGGCCTGGCTTTTGACAGTAGTAGCAGATGAACTTAGTCATTGAGCTTTTCTTAGAGCCCAGAGAATCAGACTTAGGGTTTGGGGTTTTTTAGGCTGCAACAAAGGCAACCACCTTTTAATCTCTTTCTTTTCTCTCTCTGGTTTTCTCCCAGCCCGATTATAGAATACTAAGGTATCAAGTGAGCTGTTTGAGCAAAAGCTGTCTTTTGTGGCTCTTTTTTAATATCTGGGGTTGGCTGGATAGAAAAAACGTCTTTAAGCCAAATCTGCCTTTCTATTGAATCAGGAGCTATGGGCATGTGTTTTACCAGGGCCTCTAGTAAACATCCTAAGAAAGCAGAGGAGTGTTCATCTTTTTCCTGATAAGTAGCTGAAAAATTAAAATAACTAGGAGGCTTGGTTTTTATCCTTCTTAGACCCTCAAGAATACACATTTGGAAATGTCTCCTGTTCTAATCTCCTGTCTGGCTGTTAGACCAGCAGAGATCTTGGGTAGGGACTGCTTGGGCTCCAGTGGGAACTGCTTGTTCCCCTGGCCATCTATTTTCTGTTTGCTTAAAATTAACAGTATGGTATTCGTCCCCAAATGTAATAGCAGCCTGTAATGTTGTTTGTCTCTCATTAGAAGTCAATGTGTGATTTAAGATTAACACCACATCTTTCCAGCCTAGCCTATAGGTCTGAGTAAATCCTTACAGATATCAATGTACTTATTAGGGTCATCTGAAAATTTTCCTAGTTCTAGCCTCATCTGCTTTAAGTCATTGAGAGAAAGAGACATATGAGCATAGGTAGTCTCATGTGGACCATAATTATATCTTGAGCATAAATGTGAATTATTTCTTAATGTAAAGAAGGTTTGAACATAATTCCAACCATTTTCCCTCCTTTTTCCAGTATGACTGTAATTGTAAAAGAACATCATAATTAATACTTCTATCTGCATTCCATTTTGGCTCTAGGGGGTAGGTAGACCACGCACACATGGAGAAAAATATTAAATGGTTCTTTTTCAACATGCAAGGGTCAAACATCTTTCAGCGCTTAAGGACGCACTCTAAAGGAGTAAGAGACTTCAACTGTGAATATCCCATGTGTGAAATACAAAAAGAAATAGTTTGAGTGTGCCCTCCTTATTCCTAATTGATCTTTCTACCCTTAAGGCATCCCTCAAGTAAATTCCACTCCAGAGCAGATGGATGCCATCTGGAGAGAGCAGAAGACAAAATCCAACCAGCCTATCCACCCTCAAACTAGCACACAATTTTAGCCTCCAAGAAAACCCATGAACTGTACACTTACTCCTATTGGACATTTATAGGCATAAATTACAATTGGCCTGGTGACAGGAATGTCTAAAGAAGAAAGTATAACTTTGTAATAAACTATTGCTTTTTGTTCTTCTGAAGAGGGCATATATAAAAAGATGACTTGGAAGTAGAGCACTTTTCCTGCTGTGCTGTGAAATAAATCACCTCTGCAGATAGATAAAAGAGCTAATTGACTTGAGGAATTCTGCCCTGGGCTCTAGGGCAAAGAAATCTCCAAGACACGGGTGTCATCCATCTAGTCACCAAGGCAAACTTTCCCAGCAGCAGGACAAGGGTGTTTTATTTAAATTTTGAAATCACAGTTTAGACTTGTATTTATCACCTAACAATCACATTTTACATATCGGTAAAGGCACATTAGTTAAAGCTGACTAAAATCCCTCTCTTATTCTTAGCATACGTAAAGCACAAATGTGAATCATTCTCCTCGTAGGCACTGTGAAGTGTAAATTGTTGCAAGATGCCTCAGCCTAATTTCTGAAGGGAGAGATAGTAAAATGATTCAGCTGAAAAGCTTGTGGAGTATTCCTAGTAATTAGCAGAGAGAGAGAAGTACCATGAATAAGTGGAGATTTTTCAGTGGTCAGGAGCCAATTTCCACCTAGGAAACTTTGGTATCTTCCAGAGAGTAGCCCTGGCTATAACCCCTCAGTTGTTCTCAGTGTCTACTGGCCCAAACAACCAGAGATTTAGGGCTGGAGGTACAGCTCAGTGGGCTAAGTGCTTGCCGCTAAGCACTAGGGCCCTGAGTTCGATCCCCGGTCCCGGGAAAAAAAAAAAAAAAAGGGAACGGATGTAACCAGAGATTTGTCTCCAGAAAGGAAACCATCTTTCTCTCTGGTCAACATTCGATCAGCCATTGGCTTCAATGGGAATTCACCAAAGAGATGCTGGGGAAGCTTGTCCTCTGCTTTAAAGAGTGGCAGCTGCTCTAAGAACATTTAACTGGCTGGCAGAGTAACCACTGTTTGTCAGAGTTCTACACGGGATAGTTAAAAGCCTAAGCAAGATTACTTAGCACTTTATAAGCTTATAGTAAAAGTTTTAAAGTCCACAACTTATTATCAAAGTCTTTTTCTTATACTCATAAAAGATAAGTAGACCTGGGAAAAGAGGAAAAGTTGGAGAGCCTCCCTTAGGCTAAATGTGTTTTGGTCCCATAAGTGTGCTATTTTGGGAGATAGCCCCTTCTGGTGTCACCCAGAAGTCATTTCTTTCCACTGTTGCAGGTTCAGTCTCCTGAGGGAGACCTGCCCAGAACGCTAAGCCTGGACACGGCTTTTATATGTGCTCTCCTGGACAGGCAAAATTCTGATGTCTCATTTGACCCAGAGATGGAGTATGTGCTCCTCTAAGGTGACTTCCCTGTCTTTGGCACTAGCAAACTCATTTTCTATGGACTTACCTTAGTTGGAGCAGTCTGGAGTTTTTTTCCTTATAATTTTACATACCTCTAAAAAGGAAAGCACAAATGGTAGGAAAAGATTATAGGTAAGACCAGAGAAAGCAAACTGAAGCAGAACAGGCTTGACATTTCCTCCAGACTTTGGAGGAGGATCAGAGCCAGTCTGTCCAGTGAAACCTGCCATCCAAGGCTTAAGAATGGCCACGAACCTAATGTCTTTTTAAAATGGTGGATGCAGTCCCGTGTTTTATTATACAGGCATGTATATTTTCTAAGTCTGAGCTAAAGTTAAAAAGACTCATTTTACAGACTTTTATATTAAAGTCCACTAGGGGGCGTTCTAACGATACTCTCCCTAGTGCTATTGTCTAAATCGAGCCAAGCAAGGAATACCAATAAATTTAGCAACTAGTTCAAATGTAACATATATAAGAACAAAACAGGAATAAAATGTCCCATTAAAGAAATATCATCACCTTATAACCTTTGCATGTTTTACCTTAACATTTATCAACATTTTAACATTTTAACAAAACTATGTAAGAGACAAAGCATAAGCAGTTATAAGCAATGGGCAAAGACATAACAAAATTTGAAGCATAAAAAGTTGTTACCTGAATGAGTCCCAATCCAGAGTCTATGAAACAAAAGCAAACTCTTACCTCCATCCAATGATCTCGGTGGAAGAACTCCAAATGGTATAGAGGGAAGAAACGCCCAACCTGAAAGACATCTGGGATGAGTTCATGCTCTCTAAAATCAAAGAATGAATTTTAGGAACAAAGGAGGTTAAGAGCAGAGTGTATTTATTGAGGGAAGGGAAGCGTCTGTCCAAGAGAGGAACAGAAGGGGCCCAAGTGGGTTGCCCATTTTTTTTTTTTTACTTCTGCAGCTATCATTTCAGAAAGTTTCAGTGTATGATTTCCAACTTCATCTGTCTCCTTGAGCTCTGGGCTTGTCCTGGATGCGCTGGGGGGTGTGAGGTTGCACTTTGCTTCTATGTCTTGTCATTTTTTGTTTGCTTTTTTTTATTTTATTTTGTTTTCTATGTTGATGTTTGCTGGTTTCTTATGATATATAGCTTTATTGCTAGTATTGAGTTTTCCCTAGACGTCTGTTCTTCAAGGATGTCCTCTAGATGTAAGTGGTTCATTATAGCTATCCCAAGACCCTATCTTCCTAATTTCTAAAGGATGCAAAATTGCTATGTGGCTCAGCTCCCAATCCTTTGGTGCTGGACCATGGTGATGATGTCACACCATACTATCACAGTGTTATCATACAGGGGAGAAAAACTGTTTATAATACGTATGACATCCTGATAGTGATAACAACAGTTTCAAATACAGCTTGACTACTCATAAACTATGGTAACCAGTAAGCTGCTACCTCTGACCACAGGGGCAAACTCTAAAGTTATGTAACAAAATCAAACATACACCATGTGCTTGTATGCAGTGATTTTCCTCTTAGTGGAGTGATTTCACCCTTCTGTGGGGGTGAGGGGTGTAGAACAAGGTGAAGCGATGACTGAGGTCACATACAGTAGAGTCAAGGCTGGAGGTCAAGAGGTGATCGCCCAAGTTTTGGGCAACTGGAGGACACAGGAGGAGAATAAGGGAAGAGGACGTGAAGGAGTGATCAGAAAAAGCAGAGGCCAAAAACATAAAAACAAAGAAAGAGACAATGTTTATTCATTTGAAAGTTTAAATGCAAGAAGTAGTTGAGGAAAGAAAGACGATCAATAGAAAAAATGAAAAGAAAAGGTAAGAATCCCAAACAGTGAAAAAAAAGGAAGAAAGAGAAAGAGAGCAAAAAGGAAAACAAGAAAAGGAAGTAAAAGGAGACCAGAGGGAGGAGAGGAAAGAAACATACAAAAGCCCACAGAACGCAAAACAAGACAAGACACCAACCAACCAGACAGTAAAGGGCTAGTCAATCCGACAAACAGAAGAGAATACAAGTATGAAATACCTCTGGTGTTTACAGTTCTGTGATAGTGTCCATATCTAATCCCAGAAATGTGCCGGGCATGGAGCCGATCTTGGCCTCTGGATGTGGGGGCTGGGACTGGTCTGGTGGTGGAGTTCTCCAGACCCCAACTGCTGGCTCCTCCCTGCTGCTTCAGACACCTCCACATTGCTGGTCTCACTGGTTATTCTGCCCTCTGAGGTGTGTGTGCACCCATGTACCCAGGCCCAGCTGTTGTCCTGCATCTCAGGGTTCTGGTCAGCCCACCTGCCAAAGACTTGTGTCCTTACACACTTTTCACAGACCCCACTGTTCCCGGGACAATGGAAGAAGCACAGAGCATGGGCTTACACTCCTCTCTGACCCGCGGACCTGGGGACCTAGGTTTCTAACTATACAGATGAGTGGTAATGATCAAGGTTACTCATTAGCAATTCTTTTTCCTTATATAGCTCATAACAGTATTTTCTTTAATACTTAAAGCTATTTTGAGTACCTTTTCTCTTGTAGTTAACATCATATATTTATAATTAGGTAAAAGTCATAGGGGGAAAGAAAGAAGAGTGGTAGATTTGCCAGGTGGTTTCTTTCTTCATTTTCCTTCCTTCTGAAACTAAGTTTGAGGCCTTATCTCTTTGCATTTTAATTTACTTTTGGAGAAAAAGAAAATTATTTTTTAAAATGCTTATCCTAAGTGGATCCCAAGTTTATAAAATATAAGCCAAGGTGATGTTTTGAGGACAGACATTGAGTTACGCACAATCATTTAAGGTTTATACTGTACACCTTTAACATATCTTGTGTACTTTTGGAAAGAGATAAAGAGAGATAGGTATGTGGTAAAAACCATAATCCCACCACTCAGGAGGCTGAGGCAGGAGGACTGCTGTGAGTTTAAGGCCATCCTGAGCTACACAGTGAATTCAAGTTTTGAACTACATAAGGTGACGCTGTCTCCAAAACACAGGTTGTGTATGTGTGTGTGTGTGTGTGTATGTGAGAGAGAGAGAGAGAGAGACAGAGACAGAGACAGAGTCAGAGAGAGATTTAAGTACCCAAAGTCAGGCAATTAGTTGCCCACCTCATCTGGAGTTTACACAAACATGCTTATGCTACGTGCACAGCCTGCCCCTAACTGAGGTCAGGCCTCATGTACACCCTGCTTAACGCTGAGGTCACGCTGCTTGTACAGTCTGCCCTGAATCACAGAGCCAGAACTGGCCATGGGGACAGCTCTCCCTTTTTCTGAGAGTCAGAATCAGCCACAATTGGCGTCTTTACCCCGTTTCCCCAAAGTCAGAAGCGCCTAGGATGGCGGTTCCCCTGGTGCTCCAGAGTCAGAAATACCCAGGGCATCAGTTCTGCTGTTTTCTGTCACTGACTAACCCAGGCACCCCCTCTACTTACTCAGAAATCTGTTGTTCGTGTCCACAACAAACATCCTTGTTCCTGGCACATAACTACTCCAACATCCATCAACAGATCAGGAAAGCAGAAAAAAAGGAGCTGAGCACAATAACTGGATTTTACTCAAAAAATGACCCCAAGGATGTTTATATCTAGGGACCTGTAACATATACAAGGAACTTAGAGAGTGCTTAAATATCTGGACCTGTCACTTAGACACGAAAAAATCACATACCATTTTGGATAAAATAAAATTGAGACCAAAATTTTCACAAAAATACCAAAGCCAAACAAAGTAGAGGGAGAAAGAAAGCTAACATTACAGGAATGGCCCCAAGAGGCTCCAGGAAGAGAGATTTTTTTAAAAACCACCTACAGGAAGGGCTCAGCAGTCAGCCCTAGTAACTTAAAAGGACATGCACAGAAAGGTCACAGCAGATAGCTGTTAAAGTTTGCCCGTGGGCCTTCCCAATCACCAGGAAAGTACGGTAATTGTGTGCTTCTCCTCCCACTTCCCACATGGTGGGACACATAAGAATCTATCCCCAGGCCCATGAGAAAACTTCCTGAGACACCCATTGATTCCCCCTTTACCCTCCAGCTCCTTGCCTCTTCCTGATAGCAGAAAAAGTTAAAGTACTTGAGCTCACACCACTTGAATTTCCATAGCTTAGAGTTTATTACCTTCAATTGAGAGGCACAGAGAGAAAGGGAGAGACAGAGAAAAGAAAAAAGAGAGAGAGCTCAAACGAGCACCTGAAAGCATCTCCTTCTACCTAAAGTATACAGGACCCGAAAGTGTGGACCATGTAAAGAGACTGCACCTCAGGGGTTACACCAAAAGTTGCTCCTCTGATCAAAATGGCAGGAGAAACTTTGATTCACACATTGGATGAGTCAATCCTTACAGATTTCACCCTAGCAATCAAGTTGTAGTTTCATCCTGTTACTGGGAGCTGGAGTGCCAGAGTGTCCATCTAGGTTCTTTCTGTCCTGGGAAAAGAACTGATCAAGATAAGCATGAATGGTAGTAAAGTTTTATTAAAGGTAGAAAAAGAAACAGGCTCTGTTGACCAAATGTGGCCAACTGAAAGTAGAAACCGATGTACACCCTACCTCGTGAGGGTGAGCTCCCGTTCAAAAGAGAAACACTGTCAAAAATTCATTGTGGACTGTCCCTTTTGTATCATCCCCTCCTCAGGCTAACATCAGATCTAAGCCATCCTGTTGAAAACTTGCTCCAGTTCTTGTGAGAATTTTACGTGCAGGGCTTTGGGAACTGTTCTGCACAGATGCTGCAAGGTCTTGCGATGCCTCCCCTGCCAGCCAGTGTCAGTCACACATTGCCTCCCTCTCACATTATCACCGAGAAGATGGGATGGCAACCTGAGAGAGTATCTAGTGAGACTGTTACGTGTCAGGGAGAAGTCATCTCGACACCTATTTCCACGTCTGGTTAGAGGGAGCAAGTGCCTCTTGTCTTTAGTGCTTTTATGGACACGCGCTCATTTTGCGGGGCCTGGGAACATCGAGATGCTGAAGCATGTAGACAGGGAAAGATGAGAAGAAAGGAAAAAAGAAATAAACTATGCTATGAGGGCAAGAACTTGGGGAAAGCTACACTTTAAAGGGCAGGAGTTCGAGGGAAGAGGGAAAGAAAAAAATGAAAATTCTTGGCTGGTCAAAGTTGTGGTCTTGATAAATCGTTTTTACCTCTGGCTTATCAAAAGAAAATGTCACTGGTGTGGGTTTTTGAGGTTCCTGAAGCTTAAGTGAGGAGCTTAACACACCCGAAACATAGAATAAGTTTGCAGGTTCACTGACTTCCATTGCAAAAGAAAAATCTACAGGCCTCGCTAGTAAAAGGCATGGTAAGAGACCGAAATGAAAAGGTACACAAGCCAAGAAATACAGATGAGCCCACAGCACCAGAGGCACACTACAGTTTGGAACTGAGGGTACTTACATATTCTAGGTGATGGAAATCTATGAGATTTCACATTCTGTAATGTCAGCTTTGGTTTGGTGAGTGGGAGAGGATAGCCCACCCCTGGGAATAGAAGGGTGTATTCACAAGACAGAGCCCATTTCACAGACAAAAGCAGGCCGGGTGGACGAGCTTCAGTTGCAGGTAAAAGCGGAATTAGCAGTCATTTACACGTGGGAAGGAACTGCCCAACTTGCTTATGTTGTAGAAGAAAAGAAAAGAAAAACAATTTGAACTTGGCTTGTGCATTGAAGCTGCAGTTTTCATTTCAAATTAATGATTTTCGTTCCCTCCTTCTTGATCATTTTCTGCTAACCTTCATGGACATGAGATGGTTCCCAAAAGGCACTTTGCTTGTCTAGGGTTGCCCCTCCTGAGAAAGGAAGATGCTGAAAGATGGTTGCTATAAGTGCAAGGGGTCTATAAACAGCAGGAAAATATAGAATAAAGGCTTCACTGAGCTTTCTAACTAATCCTGACCAGAAAGGGTTAAAATTATACTGCAGAAAGCAGTTAAAAACAAGAGGGAGAGCTGACAGGCAGAGCATAGAAGGATCCAGATCTTCTTCAACCACCTTCAGTAAAACTTAAAGGAGACAGGGGTGGCCACATAAGAGGACTCCTATAACCAAGGGGCACCACCAGTGGGGAAAATACATTGTTCTCAATGAAAACTTTCATTTTCCAATGAAAATATTTACTTTAGCATAACAGCAGCCAGCTCTGTGTCTCAGCAGCTGTGCTGAGGAAATACAGGAAGCAATCTTTGTGCACACCCACTTGGTACGTCAAATGTAAGGTGTATGTATGTGTGTCAAAGTGGGAACGGGATTGTCTGACTTATTTTGCATGTCTGTATATGGGTTCATATATTTACACTTCTAAGATATCAATGGATAAAGAAATAACCACTGTTGAGACCATGTCACCTTGTCTATAGATTAGTTGTGATTGTACTATTTTTTATGCTAATTGGTCTCTGTTTGTTAATATGTTTTTGTACTTTTACTTTTTTTTAATTAAAAAACAAAAAAACAAAGTGGGAACAGGTAAGTTTTACTCCCCGTATGCACTGCCTTATATTTTTGTGTATTTCTAACTTTTATTGAATGTTTTCTTTTTATTTTTCTTCTATAATTAGCCCAATTCAGTACAACATTGAATGAAAATCTGCTTTTACAACTTTGGGAGGATGTTGAAAGTGAGTCACTGGGTGTCAGGGCTACTGATGATGACTTGAATCGTACGGGCAACAGAAGTTAGCAAAACAGAGGGATCCGGGGAAGATGGCGACCAGGTGAGCAGCAAGGGAGCGAACCACCTTAATAAATGCCACCAGCTCGAGACAGACTTGGCGAGCGTGAATGCCGGGACTTCGGCTGGGAAGTTTAAACTGGGCGTATTTCTCTGAGATGCCGGGGGAGATGTGGTAGGGCGGACCAGGCTGCCGGGGCGAGACGTGGGAAAGTCCCAGACGCTAGGAGCCAGGGACGATCCCCGTGGGGAAGAAGCTGGGATCGGTCCAAGCGCAGTGGGAGCGCGGCCGCCTCGGGCCCTCCCGCCTCCCGAGCCGGTGCAGCCCCCCGGCGGCTCCCGACAGAGATCGGCTTGCTAGCGGCGGAGACGCCCAGCAATCCCACGTTTTGCGCGTGTCGGGCGAGCCGCGCGGAGGGCCACAAACGCCGCCGGAAGCGGAGAGAAGGATTTGCTGGGCCCTAGCGCCCTGAGAGCACGGACGCCTCGATCCCTCCCGCCTCCCCAGCCGGCGCAGCCCCCCCAGCGACTCCCGACAGAGATCGGCTTGTTAGCGGCGGAGACGCCCGGCAATCCCACGTTTCGCGCGTGCCGGGCG
>PVLD010033829.1:0-13264 GCA_004027595.1 Dinomys branickii
ATAACAAATGCTGGCGAGGCTGTGGAGAAATAGGGACTCTATTACACTGCTGGTGGGAATGCAGACTGGTGCAACCACTGTGGAGAGCAGTTTGGAGATTTCTCAGCAAACTAGGTCTAGAGGTTCCATTCAAACCAGCTATTCCCCTTCTGGGTATTTTCCCAGAAGATCTGAAAGCATCATATCACTCTGATATATGTGCACCCATGTTTGTAGCAGTTTAATTTGTAATAGCTAAATTGTGGAAGCAACCCAAATGTCCATCCACAGAAGACTGGATTAAAAAACGGTGGCATTTTAATATAATGGAATATTATTCAGGTATAAAGAGGGACAGATTTGGGGCCTTTGTAGGCAAATGGTCACAAGTGGACACCATACTCATAAGTGAAATAAATCAGAGGTACATGTGCAGGCAATGTATTGTGTCATTGGTATAAGAACCTGAGGGTAGGAATATAAACTAAGAGACATGAAGGAAATCTGTTCAAAAGTAAAGAACAGATGGGACGAGGGAAAGGAGAAAAGAAAGAGGCAAAAATGTATGTATGTATGTATGTATGTATGTATGTATATACAAATGTGCAAGATGGCTAACATGGTTCTACTATTGTCTTATGTCACTTAATGGTAAGGAATAGTTGATGACTGGTTGTTTGATCAATCTTGTATGTCTATATGTGTTCTCCTGAGCATACATTTTGAAGATATCAATATGCAATGCAACAACTATTGTTGGATTTCTGTTGCTTTGTCTATAATTCAATTCTGATTGCACTGTTATTGTGCTACTTTGTGTCTCTTTGTTAATGCTTTCCGTTTGTTTTTTTTTTCTTTTGTTGTTGATGTAGTTCTTCTTGCTTTCACACTTTAAAAAGAAAAATTATATTAAAAGAGAGGAAGGAAAGGAAAAAAACGAAAAAGGAATGGATAATTATCTATGTATGTAAGTATGTATGTATATGCAGCACATCTAACATAGTTGTACTACTGACATAGGTCACTTTATTGTAAAGAATAGTTGATGATTAATTGTTTGATCAATTTTGCTTGTCTATATCTGTTTTCCTGAATATACACTTAGAAGTTATCAATATGTAATGCAACAACCATTGTTGATTCCCTGTCACCTTGTCTGAAACTCAGTTTTGATTGTACTATTCTTATGCTACTGTGTGTCTGTTTGTTAATATGTTTTTGTTCTTATACTTTTAAAATAAAAAAACATGATACTCTAAATACATGTACATATTTTTAAAGTCAACAATTAAAATTAAATTTCATAGTATATTAAAAGCATACAAACAATATTTTGTCTTTAAGAAAGTCACTACAAATGTAATTGCATAGGGCTGGGGATATAGCTCAGTGGAATAAGCGCCTGCCTGCCTCCTCAAGGTCCTGAGTTTGATCCCCAGTACCGCAAAAAAAAACACAAAAAACCAAAAAAACAAATATAATTGCATAAGGAGATTGAAAGTAAGACATTGAAATACTGTATCATTTTTATTGTTCTTTATGCTGTTTTGTTTATGTATTTGATTTTCTTACTTTGTTTTTTTCTTTTTTCTTTAAAATGAAAAACAAAATTTATATGTATATACAAGAATAGCTGAGATAGGTGTATTGCTGATGTCTGTGGTTTATTGAAAGGAATGTCAATGCTTTTTTTCTGACCAAGTTTTCATGCTTGTATCGGGTAATCAGAACAACTGATCTGAAAACAACAATGCAGAATAAGAATCATTGCTGAACTCCTACCACTTTGTATGGTGAAGCTCTGCCTCATATCCAATTTTTTAAATTACTTGTTACTGTCTTTTACTATTTGATCAATCTTACATCCTTAGGTCTGGTGGACTGAGCAACTTTGAGGTCATGCATCATTTTTGTTGTTTTTATGTTGTTTTTATTTTGTCTTCATTGTTGCTTTGTTAGTTTTTTACCATATATATATATATATAGAGAGAGAGAGAGAGAGAGAGAGAGAGAGAACACATTAATATAAAAGTCCAGTGGCTATGTTAATATTAAATCAAAATAATGGAAATTATTAAAAATTAAAATTATTAAGCAAGGAAGGGGTATTATATAATGATAAAACAATCCATCTACCAAGAAGACACATTCATAAATGTGCACAAACCAAGACATTAGACCCTGAAATACAATAAGCAAACCTAAAGGAGAAATAGATAAATCCATTGCTGTATTTGCAAACTTTTATGTTGTATTTTTAGCAAATGGAAAATTAATAGAAAACCAGCAAGCATTTATATAAAACTAAAATAACTAACCAATAAGATCTAATTGTTTTATATAGAATGTTTCCCAAAATGGAAGGATGTACTTTTTTCAAATACCAATTTAACATTTTCCAAGATAGATTCTATTCTGTATCTCAATAAATTCAAAAAATTAGTGTGCAAAATGTATGGTATCTGATCGCAATAGAGTCAAACCAGAAAAAGGAACCAAGGACTGAACACCAGGGCATTCTATCATTTCAAGGCAAAAGGAATAGAAGAAACAGAAAAGGAAAGAGAACACAAATATAACCAGAGGCTCATGTGCTGTAGAAGTGAAACAAAGTGATTCACAGAAAATAGAGTGATCATTTTGCTCAGAGCTGCTGAGAGGCCAATTAATAAGAGTTTGAATTGCTGGATGACATGGTAGTTTTATTTTTATTTTATGAGGACCATCCATTCTTTTTCTGTAATGGGTATAACCCATTTAATGTCACCCATGATGTTCCAAGTATTCATTTTCTCCACAGTCTCATCAGAATTTATCTATTTAAAATTTTTGATAATAGCAATTCTAACAGATGTGAGTTGGTAGCCCATTGTGGTTTGATTTGTTCTTCCCTTATTACTCTTGATATTGAGCACCTATGCATGCGCCTGTGTAGCCATTTGTATGTTATCTTTTGCCCACTGTGAAAACTACACTATTAGGATTTTTTTTTGTTCATTTGTTGCTAATGAGCTTATAAAGTCCTTATGTATTCTGGGTATTAAGCCATCTTCAAATATATGGTTGGCAACTATTTTCTTCCATTTTGCATTTCTCTTTATTCTATTAATTGTTTCTTTTGCAAAGCAGGAGTTTTTCGGTTAGTGTAATTACATTGGTATATATTTTTTTCTTTTGTTGGCTGTGCATATGCAGGTCACACACAGTGAAACATCGCCTAGTATAATGTCAAAAAATATTTTCCCATGTTTTCTTCCAGATCTTTAGTATTGTCAGGATTTACATTTAAGCTCTTAGTTCACATTCAGTAGATTGTTTTGCCTATTTTGAAATAAGGATACAATTTTACTCTTCTGCTTGTCAATATCCAATTTTCCTAACATCACTTAATGAAGAAAAATTTTTTCCTATAGTTAGTTATTAGAATCGTCATCAGAGCTCAAATTCCTGAAAATGTGTGAAATCATTTTAAGGTCTGTACTCTGTTCCATTTGTTGGACCTCAAGAAGATATATGCACTCCCCAGTTACTGAAGTATACAAGATATAGTAAATACCTAATTTTCTACCAACAGATGTATAAAAAATGTATATAATGGAAACATTATTCAGCCTTTAAAAAGAATAAAATACTGAAATTGTGACATGAATCCTCCTGTAGAACATCATGCCCAATGAAACGATCCAGGCATAGAAAGATAAGTACTGCATGATTTACATTGTATATTTGAAATTTTCTAAGAATGTATATCATTATCAAAAGCAAATAGTAACTGAAGTAATTAATGTGTCAGTTAGTTTTAATGTATTGATGATTTCACAATGTATGCATACATGAAAGCATCAAGATGTACCTCTTAAATATATTCAATTCTTATTTGCAAATCACATCTCAGAAAAGACTAAAAGCCTTTAAAAGGTTTAAGAATTATTTATTGGATGCACTCACTCAAGGTCAGAGATGACCTTGATGAACATGGTTTCAGAGGAGTAATAAGAAACAGAGGGTTTGTGAAGAAGCTGCAGAAATGAAGCAAAGATAGGGCAGGCAAAAGTTTTGAAGATTTGTGCTACAAATGGGAGTGTAGGAAATAGGTGGTAGCTACTAGGAGAAATGGAGCCAAGATACACTTTTAAAATTAAGTAAATAATGTGTTTGTGTGTGTGTGCGCGCATGCATGTGTGTGCATGTGTGTGTAAATTAGCTGGGGATTACCAAATTGGTAGAGAATGATGCTGCTGTCACGAACAGAGAGCAGTGCTCAAACAATTTCCTTGTCCAGTAGAAGAGACTGCAATCTATTCACGGAATGGCAGAAGTCCACAATAGATAACTGCATGGAGAGCTAATAACGATAGAACGTAAAAATGAAATATAGAGGTAGAAATCTGTAGAATTTCTCTGTCAGTAAGTAGAACACTAGGTCAAGCCTAACAATTAGGAAAACAAAGCATTTGGAGCTGTGGGTAGCTAGGAGAAGATGCAGAATCATCACCACATTACTAGTCATGATTCTGTGACAATCTTCTCTGCAACTGTTTCTTCATTTTGAAGTAGGCAGTTGCCGTGGATTTACGGTTTGAAGAGGATTCTATGTAAGTGATAATTATCTCAAGTGCAAGCTTAAATAGACATCTGTATATAAAATACACAGGACTTACCCCCAACTTTGCTTTTTTTATGCAGCAGCTACAGTAAATGAAACTAACCACATCTAAAGGAAAGCTCACAAATATGCCAACTGATATATGCAGAGGCAAGATATAAATTGGTCAAAGACTAGACTCTGAGGTGCAATATCATCTTATATCCATTTTCAGACTCTCATCTAGGTCAGTTCATCTTTTTCTTGATACTTATAAATTTTCAGTTCTCTCTTCCTCTGTTAATACATTTTCAAAATAGTAATATCTTCCTCTCCATATCATCTAAACACTGTTTGGGTATTGATTTGAAATAAAAATAGTAACAAAATAATTGTTGATAACATATGTGAGAAGTATCTTTAAATTATGTCTGATGGTCAGTGGAATTACATGGATTTAGGCAGATACATTGCCTAGAAAATAAGAATAAATGAAACATAAGTTATGATCTTCAATGATCTCTTTACTTGGAATCTCCCCAAGTGTATGTGTCTTTCTTAGTCTTTGTATTTATGGTCTGTATTTCTTGTCTGGTCTAGGTGAGTCATCTCCTTTACCTTGTACAAGAGCCGGAACCCAGTCCTGTGCCACAGCTACAGTTTGGGGCATTCAGGGTGCTCCTTTAATTTGCTGCCCTCCAACATATCTGACTGCTTTAGTCTATTCAAATAATTTCCCCAAAATGGGCTGCCTGGGGTGGACATCCCCACTCCTGCTATGAAACCAACCTAGTCTTGATCACACGCTACTTTTGAAGCCTGAACAATAAAGTTAGCAAGTTATGTGGGTCCATGCCAGTAATTAGAATATAGCATAGTTCAACTCCCAACATATGGTCAGCTACATTTCAGAATAATGAATCAGCTGTTGCTTTGATTATAATATTTGCCATTTCTACAGGGTCAGAGAGAGGTTGAGGAACAGTGGTGGAGATCATGAAGGCTGCAGACCAGTCACCTGCTCAGGATTAGCACCTTGTGTAAGTCCTGCTGTGCCAACATCTGAGCTCAGTGCTTCAGGCATGAAAACGTGAATGAGATTAATACAGGAGAGGTTCCTAATCATTTTGTAGTGAGTTGGCAGTAGATAATATGGTGTTCCTATTTTAAAGAGAAATGATTTGTTCAATTTAGCGGGGAACAGTTTTCCTCAGAGACCATTATGTCCAATAATATAAAACAAATGATATGCTCATCAGCTGGCCAAAGATACTCTTTTCAGTTTTCAAACATTTTGGAAACCAAATTATACATGAATTTGTTTTGTGGGTATATGCTTAGAATGAAATGAGAAAAATAAGTTAGATTTGTGTGTGGTATTGGCATGGCCCAGGGAAGTCTTTGTCTTAGAACAGTCTCGATCACTCAGGATACTTTGATTGATCAGCTATGTACTGATCACTCTAAGTATTGCCATAAACAAGATATCAACCCATTTGGAGTTAAAACTGTTGTAGTGATGGGAAATATCATAGACATAAAACAAACTGTAAATATCTAAATACATTTTAGGATAGCAAGTAGTATGGAAATAATAAAAGTTAAAGCAGAGTACAGTTGTGGTAGGGAAGATTGAATAGTGAGACTTAACCTCACTGAGGACATTTAAGCAAAGATTAGAACAATGAATTCTGAAACTAGAGAATCAAACAGAGGATAGCTTGGGCATGTATTCTAATGCAGTAGTGTATCTCGAGATTTAGAAGAATGTCTAGAGAGTTTGTATGCATGGAGCAGAGTTAATGAGATGATAGAAGAGATGATTAGGAAAGTAATGACTGTTCAGATCTTAGAGCATCCTAATGACTATTGAAAGGATTTTGACTTAGAATGGGAAAGGGAGTCATTGGAATTTTGCCCATAAAAAAAGTGACACCATGTAGTGCTCCAAAGATCCCATTGCAAGCTATGGAGCAAGTATGAAAAAAGTCACTGTTGAAGACCACGAATTATAAATTGTGTCTGTCCGAGGCCCTCCTTACCCTGCCTTGTGGGCTGGTTTTGGAACCTGGAAATCCTCCTTCCTCTCAGTCACCATTGAGATCCTGATGGTCAATGAGGTTGTGATGGTCATAGAGCAGGATGAAGTCTGCTAAGCACAACACAGGAAAAAGCTAGCACCCAGGTGTGGGGGTGGATCAGTCTTACCTTGTTTCTTTTATGATATGAAACTTGCCCATTAACCACTATTTTTAGGCTGTTCCAGGAAAAGCACTGCACCCTTCCCAGCACTAGCTAATAAAATAGTGGCTAGCTGGAGAGTCTTGGTCTTTGTTCCCCTTCCCAGGGAACATTGATCATCCCAGTACCCTATTTCCCTGTAATTCTTCTCTCTTGCTCCTTTTCCTTCTCACCATGCACCATAACTCCCAGCAGGAGACTGGAGACTCACTGCAGGATTTCCTGGTAACTGGTGCTGTGGAAAGGGGCACCAGTAAGTCAACAACATTCCAGTTGCTCCAAAGCCGTGGATGTGCACTAACAAATGTCATTTTACTAAACATTACTTTTATTCACTTCATGTATTTGTTTTATCAGCCATGCTGATTTTGACCAATTAAGTGACATTCAGGAGAATGCTTTCATCAGTCGCAAGACCATGCTTTCTCTTCCCCATTTCATATTTATTTAAATAGTTCCACCCTTAATATCCAAGACAGAATGTGGAGAGCATTCAGGACACTGTAAACTCTCAATAAAATTTAGCTTAATGCTTTTAGCTCTCTTTTCAATATTTTCCATAGTACTGAAAAAAATTTGGTTACTTATATTCCCATCTTTCCAATAGTCTGTAAGTACCGAGAATTCCTTTTGAGCCCACCTGGTGCATTTGAAAATTTCAGAACTATCCCAGCACCATGTGCTCCAGAGGATCACAATAAATGACTTGAACATAAACTGGTTCAATGTGTATCTTGGATTTTATGACCTTAATGCTAGTTCATATGCTCAATAACAACAATAAAACAGTACTGCATCTCTTTCCCACTCCCCAGCAACAACCAAATAAATATCGCTACCATAGTAGAATCAAATAGTAGTTACCTCACATAGCCAAAGGTAGAATCCCAAATTCTCTGATTGTGTCTGTCCACATGGACATCTCTTTCAGATTACTGTCTTTATGTAAGGTTTCACTTTAATATCAGAATGAATCATGTTACATGAAATAAAATCAGAGTTTGATGTGAAAAAATATCATATGAAGTTCTCTCCTCCACTCCCTTGTCAGAAGCACATGATTAGACAGAAGAATATATATTTTCTTTGAAATGAACTATAACACTTAGCTAATAGGTCAGTTGTTGCTACTACAGCATGATCTATTATGCTGCTTTGCAGATTCTTTCACCTGTGATGGGAGTTTAGAGGCCACAAATGATTTCTCTTAAGAAATATATACAGTGTAGGCCTCATGGTCTTGGAGCTAGACAAAATGGCAAGGCTTTCTATGGCAATTCCACCATAATTTCTTAGGGAAATTTTTCCCCAGAAAGAGTCAAAAAGCATTTTAAGTTTATCAGTTCTTCACAGTGCTTTAGGCATTATAAGTTAAGGGAAGTTAAGAGTAGTTACACATCCTCTCAAGAGAATTTAGGAAGTCCCTGGAATGCAAATCTTCCAACTGTTAACGCTACTGTCTTCATTTTCTATAACTTTTTCCCCGTGGAATTATTCCGCTCAGATCAGGACTCTGGAGACACATCAACCTCTAGTACTGTTTGATTCTCATAGCGATCACACAGCCAGTTGTAGAGTTTTCCTCAGTGACATAAAAGAATGATTTGCCTACAGGGCAGACTCCGGGCAAAGTGACCATCTGAGGCTCAGAGGCTGAAGGGCAGGTCCAATCAGGTGATTACAGACAATGTTCTACTTCTAAGATCCAAAACACTGAGTTATCAAGTTTTCTACCTCCTAATGTTGCAAGAGCTCATAGCTCATTTCACTGCCATTGAGCCCCCAGTGACTGTGCTATTCCCAGGAAATTCTGTGTGTACCTATGTCCTCATTTTCTATAAAGAACCTGCTTTATATTAAAAAAAAAAACTTTTCTCCTTGATGTTAGCAAAGAAATGTTCCGAGTCGAGAGAGATAAAGTAGGTATAATCCACGAATGTATGCATTTGATATGCTAAATAAATCACATTTGTATTATTCCATGTTAAGTTTTTATCTAATCATAGAACATTTGCTGTGCAAATAGCTTACCACCTACCAAAAATACTTCCTAGCTATGGAAAAGTATGATTCATATCAGCCCCACAGTGAAACAACTTAATGTCCTTTCAAAAGTTTAAAAATCCAGTTGTTTTTTAAAGAAAATCAAGTTCCTACAGAACAAGGTTAAATATTGTATTATATAATTTTTTCCACAAATTCTAGTACACATGCATTCCTTCTAAACGCTGAAACTAAAACTACCTCATTTCCTTGTCAGCTTTTCCTCTCCCCCTTCTCCTCCTTCTTCTTCTTTTCATCTTCCTCTCAGTGCTAGGGTTTGAACCCATGGACTCAAACATGTTATGTAAGTGTTCTTCTCCTCTAAACATTAATGCACATTTTAAATGAGGACTTTTGAAACTGTAATATTCTTAGATCACTCCTGGACATCTTGTTATGGTGTACTCTCTGATTCAGAGGGTCTATTTTATGATTCTAACAAGTACCCTGATCATGGTGGAGTTTTCAAAATGCTGAGTAGGGCCTGCATAGACTAATAGACACATTTATTTACACCAAAGTTATAGCAGAAATGAGTCACCCCATCCTCATCATTTTCCATTTTGTGCTTTAACTTTGCTTGAAAAAACTGAAATTTTATTTTTTATTATATTTTATTAGTAAACAAAAACAGACATGTACACTGATGGAACAGAGTAGAAGATGCAGAAACAAACCAATCCACTTATATTCCTGATTTACAAAAGGGCTAATAGCTTGTCCTGGAGAAAGCACAAGGGTCTTCAACAAATTTTTCTGGGAAAACTGGAGATCCATATATATAAAATTGAAACTCAGTCTCTCTCACTTGTACTAAATCCATCAAAATTTAAAAGATGGTGGTAATAACTCAGTTTCTGTGTGGGATGACAAGTCTTGAGAAGAAGATGTGGTGGATAAAAAGAAAATATGGAATGAGGAAGCCAACAGCCTCTAGATTTGAAGCCTCAATTACAATTTTCTTTAGTCTTTTGTTGGGATTCTCACAAAAAAGTAAGGACAGGGGAAATGGGAGGAATCATTAACAGGATAAGCGAGGGCAACACAGCTAAATTATCCCGAGAACTGAACTTTGACTTAGCCAGCCATGATGGCATCATTCCTTCAGACATATTTCAGCAAAGCGTCTAGTGCTGTCCCGGCGGCTTTCCACAGGGACTAAGGTCCTGATTTCCTTTCCTTTTACACTAATGTCTTTGGTAGACTTCCTCCAAAAACACACAGTCATATGGCTTAGTCAGGCTCAAAGTCTCATATGGATAATACATTGGAAGGTAAACTGTAGAATGTCCTTCTCCACAAAAAGACTTAGATGTAAGATCAGAAACATTGAAACTGCTGGAAGACAACAAAGGAGAAACACTTAAAGCAGTAGGCATAGGCAGAGTGACTTCCTGAGTAGGTTTCCAACAGCACAGGAAATAGCAAGAATCAGCAAATGGAACTACATCAAATCAAGAGTTTCTGTACAGCAAGGAAAAGAAATCAATAGCATGAAGACACAGCTTACAGAAGGGGAGAAATTATCTGATATTTACTCTTCTGAGAGAGGGTTCATATCTAGAATACTTAATTTGAAAACTTTACTCCTATAGAACAATGAACCTAATTTTAAAAATGGGCAAATGAACTAAATATATTCATCTCAAAAGAAGAAGTTCAAATGGCCAGGAAAGAATGAAATTATTGGGTCCAGCTATAGATTTAGGTGTTCAGAGAAAGAACCAAACATGGTCATTTTCATAAGGTTTGCAGACAGTTTGACCTACCTCTACCTAAAACTTTAATTGCCTCACTTAGCTTTCTGCATGTGTCCTATATTGAATTGGTCCACACTATGCATTTTTCTGCCCCCTCTTTTTAATTTTCCAACCCTCGAAGGACTCAGACATCTGTACTCATTATGCTAGTCCATACATTCCTTTGAAAAATCCAAGCAAAGCAAACTACAAAAATGATTAAAGCATAATTTCTGCTTTGTTCTTATCTCAGTTTAATTTCTTTGAACACATGCATAGTGGAGCCTCAGTTTTTTTGGATTGCTCAAGTCCAAAATACATTCTATTGTAGACATAGCAAATGCTTCTACAAATAGTACTTCACTATTTCTATAGTACATTGCAGTTGGTAGTACTACAGTGGTGAACATGATAGTGCTGCGATTAGTTGTAGCAAAGGAAAAAAAATGGTGTTCACACAGCTAAGGCTCTTCGACTTCAGTCGTTACAGAAGAGAGGCCAGAGGCTGCGGATGCAGCTATGTTGAGTGCTTGAGTGCTTACTGAGAATATACAAGGCCCTAAATTCCACCCGAACAGTGTGAAAAATAGAGTGATCATTTCATTCCATGAAAGTTCAGTTGACCACATAAAGCTTTTGAGGCCAAGCTAATACCTAAAAGAATTATATTTCTACAATACTGTGTATCTCCTAAAGGGACCAGCAACATATTTGATTTCAGATGAGAAAGAGAAAGAATAATGAGAAATGAAGAGAAAGAAAAGGTGATGATATCATTTTTAAAGACCCCAATTAAGTAGGCAATGACATCTCCCTGGCTTCCTCTGTGTACCCTACAAGGGATTCCATGAGAAATGGCTTTTTAAAGTGACATAATCCACAAGACATACACTGCCCACAGAACTAATTTGCTATTAGGAAATGGTATTTCTACATAAAATTAAATAAAACGCCAGAATCTTTTTTTATTTCCTGAGCATTATTAATGGGAGTCTGACAATTACTGGCAGCCAGTCAGAACATTATGTTTTTTGCTCTTTGAGCATGTTCCAATTGTGAACAGTAATTCCATTAATTTGATATTCGAAGCAAATAAATTATCCAGCAGAACATCATACTCATTTATATCAAAAAACCTTTCAGGACTTCCTCATGTGGCTTTGTGTGCAGCTTCCCTACTTGCAGTTCTCCTCAGGTACCTTCAGAAAGCCAGGCATGAATGGCTTTTAGCAATGCAAAGCATCTATCAGTGGAAACCTTTGCAAATGAGCTACCTCCTTTGAAAAATATGGTTCTTATTCACTTATTTGGGTTTAACGTCAGTCCTCTGACCTGTCAGATTTACCATGCAGGTTACCACCAGAGGATGCTACAGACCGACAATGAGTAGCTTTTGTTTTGTAAAGCTGCAAAGGGTAGGTCCTTTCTTGGGCCATGCTAAGAGCTCCTGACATTCAAACTTTATCCCACCAACTAGCTCAGAGTCTCTGGTGTGTTTAAGTTCCCTGATCCTAGAAGCAAACTTCTCACAACCGTAAAGTTTTCCTCAGTGCACTGATAAAGTGACAGTTGTTATCAAGTTTACAGAGAATGACCCTATGACACTCACTTTTCCCTTCCTTCCTTCTTTCTTTTCCTTCCATCTTCCATTCTTCCTTGTTTGCTTCCTTTTCCCTTTCGCTCTTCCTTTCATTTCTGAATTTTCCTTGATGCATGAAGCTAGAGCCTCTCTATCTGTTGCAGATATCGCTTCCAGTCACTGATGTGGTATGCTGGTATGTGGTGTGTTGGTAAGTGGTATATGGAAATGATGTAGTATGAGGGAAAACAAGTTATCTATCTGGAGATATCACCGGAGAGACAGTTCTCAGAAAATAGTCCATTTGTTTTAGGTGTAGGATTTCTTCTTCTGAATAATATTTTATTCTTCTTATTCCCTACAACTAAAGATTTCATTCATTCTCTCATACAGAAGAAAATGTACAAATAGATTTGAAAACCAAAGCCAAAACTACTAACTAAACTCCTAACAAGAGCAAGTGACTCAAAAGCTATCTATATTGTCATGAACTGAGAAAAAATATACATGAAATATTTTTACGATTCTATTAAATATATTTAGTGTAGTGTTCCTGGGCAGTAGTAGATGTTCTGGTACTTTGGGAGATGAGAAGAGAATGGGAAGATATAAACAAGAATGAAAGGTCGTATCCTCTGTTAGAGAATCTTTACTTCATATGAATAAAAGGAAATGGAAATCTGATCTGCTATCTAGTGAAATTACAGGATAGCTGCAAATATAGAAATGTACTACCAGTTCTGGGATCCGGGAGTATACACAGCATAGGTCTCTTTTTGTGAATGTACTTGCTGTTTAGTGCAAAGAGTGCAGCTGGCTTCCAGCTCGCAGCTGTACCTCCTTCTGGATTCACCTCTGCTTCATACTTGATCCACAGTTGAAGACTTGAAAGAGCAGGGCTGCCAAGTCTTCGCCACTGCAATCCAAACGCAGTTCTCTAAGAAGTTATCTTAGCTCCCAGCTTCCTTCTGGTTGGGCTTAGACTGTCAAATCTGTACCATACTCTTAGGCCCTCTGCACTTATGTTGCTCCCTCCTCCTTTGACTTTCCTCAGCAATTATCCCATAGTCAATCCCTTGTGCTTATAATTCTGTTACC
>PVLD010033830.1:0-13263 GCA_004027595.1 Dinomys branickii
GCAAAAATCAGAAATCAGGTCAAACTCCGCAGGGGATCCAAAAACTCATTCAGAACAAATGGAGTTTTAATTAATTTTAATTTAGGATCAATTTGGACCGGTCATTGCCCCCCATTCCCGACCAGAGAATGTGGCACTTAACTGCCTTTGTTCTCATCTTATACACATTTTTGGTTTCCATGGTAATAGATTGGAATGTCTAGGCCTGGCCATAGTTGTTTGCCTTGCACCATGTGACCAGGTCTGGCTCTGGCCATAATGATATATATATTTTAACAATTCAGGCAAGAAGAATTCCAGGACAAAGTCAGAACTGCAAATTTAACCCTTTATAACTCCTTCAGGATGTTTCTCAAGACACATTTTGAGGCTTGTCTCTTAAAATGTTGTGCTAAAAGTCACCGCCCATTACATTAGTTGATCACATGTTGAGAACTTAATATTTGGTAAATAAAAAGTGAGTTGAATATATGGAATTGTGTGCATGGCTTTTGAAAGCTGACTTTGATACTTTGGTATAAGCCATGCTACTATTTTAAAAGAGCTTCGTAATATATTATAAATAAGTTCTATAATTAAATAATTATTTCCTTATTTCTGGTGTTCTCTTTTATTGATAGAGAAACTCTTGTTCTGAGAAATTAGCTGAAAATTTAGAATCACCAAATGAATTAAAGGTGCCCAGAAAAAATAAAGAATCACATTTTATTGTAACTAGTGAACCATGTACTTACAATGAGAGACAGAAAAAAGTAAAACTGGAGAGAAACATAACAGTTAATTAGGACTTTCCTTTCCTCTTTTTATATATGAAAACAATAAGCATACTTGACTTTCTAAAGAAAGAATAATTGGCAACTACCTGATAAGGTACATTTTTATTTCATAAATATTGTAAGCTCAGTATAATGTGACTTCAAATTCACCTGTAAGTTTTTCAAGTGAAGAATAGTACAAATTGTGATCAATTTATAAATCATCTTCCATATTACTGCAACCACTTAATTCTTGGAAATAGTACCTTAATTAAAATCTTTTTGGGTTTGAGCCACAAAAACCAATCTCAGCCAACTTAAACAAGAGCAACAAAACAAAACAAAATACACTCACAGAAGTTACAAAGCCAGAAGTGTTGACTTTTTGGGATTATAATTTTGGATTTACCAGGGAGATTTCCTCCATTCACTTTGCTTACGTTACAGGCTCTTTGTTTCCCTCAGATCATAGTGATGGATACAGAATTCAGTCTGGGTCAATCAGTGCCTTATTCATTTGAACACAGTGATTGGTTCAATGTGTATCATAGGAATTCGACAGGTCAGCGAAAATCCAAGATAGCAGCTATGATTGGGGATAGTATTTTCTTTCAAAAAGTAGTGAAACATTCTCACGTTAGTACAAGCCCTCAGCATTTAGCTGGTTGGTTAAAGCACTCTAATGAATAGACTGGTCTGTCGTATTCAACTCAAGTAATGACACGTGTTTCCAGTATCTGAACCCAGCACATGGGAAATTTCGGGACACAAGTAATATTCTGTATTTTGCTCCTTATTTGTTTCAAGTATTTGCTTTACTTTTTGCATCCTTTTTATGCCTTCTCAGGATTTTAGTTCCTTTCCCACACGTCTTGCAAGAGTATAATTGACCCACTTCTCAGTTTACATCACCTGTGTCTAAATTATTACAGAAGAGGGAATTGTACCCGTTTTGGGTTAGGTGCGTATCCGTCAAGTATCTGTGACCAAACGCGAAAGTCATTTGCTTGTGGGTGGAAATAGTTCTCAGAGGAGAGTTATTCCTTGTGGACAGCACTCAGTCACTTACTGTGCCTGCTTCATTCAGGTGTCCTTAGTCCTTTTTCTGACTGCAGATCTCTGACTATTGTAAGAAATTATTGAGGGACGAGTACCTTAACATTTTTTTTTTCAGGTTTGTAAATATGGTGTCAGAGAGGTGGATTATAAATGTGAACACCATGTTAAATAGTGATCACTTGAAATGTGTATAGCAATGCTGTTGAAGATACATGTGTTCATTTCCATTTGTTTTCATAAGGAGATGCTCCAAATGATTTCTCTTTTCTAAATAAAATGAAAACACAATGAAGTAGATCTGTGTAGTGTGTAACGCATTTAGTAGACCAAGGAGAATACTTCTTATAATTACACTCAGTTGTTCATGCTGAAAACTAGACTTCTGTGAACAAACCAGACCACCTTTAGATAAGGTTGCCTTGGCTAATAAACCCTCTGTTCTCTTTAAGCTGCTCCTACTCACTGCTATCATGAATGAGCTGAAGAGAAAACAGGTAGGGACTTGTAAGCTGGGCAGAGAGATTGTACTGTGCTCCTGTACTGGCGTAACATTTCATCATAACTTATCTTAATTTTCACTCCTTATCCCTCAGGAAAAGTAAGACAGCAGCCATGATTGTAGATAATATTTTCTTTCAAAAAAGTAATAAAACACTCTTCTTTGGCTGGATGACACAAGCCCTCAGCATTTAGCTGGCTGGTTATTTGGCTGTCCAGGTGTCAAATTCTTACGTGTGGGGAAACTGTGAGCCATTCCCTGAGAAAGGACAGCAGTGAATCCTCACGGAGTGCGAGCGAGGACAACGCTCTGTGGTAATCGTCTTCCGTTCGATTCCTATCTCACATCTTTTGAAAAGAAAATGTTACTGTGCTCACACAGCTTGCAGCTGCAGCAGAAGCCTGACGAGAAGAGTGTTAGACTTTCTAACATGAGTGAACGTGGTTTGCAGAACACGGAACATTTTTCAAACATGATGGAGGGCATTGGGTGTACACTGGTGTGGGGAAGGGACGGGGGAGTTAACGGTGGGAAGCTGGACTCATTTATCTACCTGGATGGTAAGGACACAGGTGACATTTTATGTACCAAATTTGTTTTTTTTATTGAAGAAGGGAAAGACCAAAAAAATAATAATAAAATGAGACGATGCAGCTAGCAGGATCAGCTAGATGTTTGTTCCATTCCAAATGAGGGGCAGAGTAATGGATCCAGTTGCAAAATAGACCTGTGTTAATTTTTCTTTACGCCCAAACAGCCTGTCAACCTTGCAGTCATGATATAACATTGAATTTTCAGAGGAGAATTTAAATGGCTATGGGAAGAAAGAAATGGAAAGAGCAGGGCTGGAAACACACTTTCAGACTTTCCTTGGCCTGGCAGAACCCAACTTTAAAACTATAATGGCAAATTATTTTCCCTCCAAGTTTTCCCTTCAGTGCAAGGTCATTCTTTATCCTACTTTCTAGAACTCAGCTACAGCTGAATTATAATACACCACCTGACAGGCTTGTAGTTTTTCCCTTTTGTACTTGATTGTTTGGTCAGTGATTTCTGTCATTTCCTCTTCTGTCTCATGAAATATTTCTTCTATTTTCTTTATGGGTTTTATTTATGTTAGAACACGTAAGTATGGATTTTCAGAGTTTTTCATAAATTACTCCAGGGCATCAGCAGTACACATTTTTATACTTCTTTATTTTATTCAATCTCCCCCTTTTAGCAAATCCCTCCATTTAATTATTAATATTATTTTTATGCTTTTCTTAACTCAAAGTAATAACATTTCCTGGTATAATTTAATCCAATAAAATTACCATTAAATATCCAGTATGTAGGTAGAATTCACACTTACTGGGTAAACAAGTGGTGCTCAAGGACCCTTATAGATATTCCTTGGTAATTTTACTTATGGGTCTTGATTTTATTAATGATGTTTCATTATCAGTATTTATTAAAATTTCCTATTTATTGTTATTGTTCCTTTCAGATTGATTCTAAGAATTTTATATTAGTGATTGGAGAAACAGACATATTTATAATTAATGGTGCCTCTCATGAACTTGCTGGTACAACTGCAAAGGTATCACGCCTTTTCTGAGACCTTTTTATTCTGCCCATACTGTTCTATTCTTCAAGAGATTCCACTGAGTGTCCTTGACTTTTGGCATTGTTTGTAATCAATCACCTCTGTGAACAATATTGCCCTTGACATTCCTGTAACAAAGCAAATCATGTACATATAATATTATTGCATTTTGTGTTACATATCTATTATAAATTATGTATATTTATTTCTATATATTTCAATTCACAACATTATAATGAATTCACATTTTGGAGGGGGTACTGGAATTTCAACCCAGGACATTCACACTGAGGTACAATCCAGCCGCGTACCTCTTTTTGTTTTTGCGACAGGGTCCTTAAGTTACTCAGACTGGGCTTGAAATTCGGTCCCCTCGTCTCAGCCTCTCAGAGTGCTGGGTCTACAGGTTGTACCTTCATGCCCTATGTTCATTATTTCAGAATTTTAAAAATGATTTTGTACTTTCTTCACACACTGAGAATTTAAAATCTCATGCATATGAAATGAGCCTATGTGTTTGTGGCAGAGGACTTACCCACAAACAAGAGCTGTCCTGCCTGCTCTCTGCACCATTTCTCCCAGAGAGGTGTAGAACAAGAGGGTGAGTCCAGGTGACCTAACATACACGGCTGCAGCTCTGGCTTTGTGGACTTCCACACAGCTTCTGTAAATTCCACCTTTAGTACCCACTGGTCTCAAAGCCAGCTCTCACAATTGGAATTTTGATGGGATCTCACCCTTTCGAACTCTGTTGGATGGGAGGAGTCCAGAGCAGTTGGCTGGGGTGGCCTGTCGCTGCAGACCATACCTGTCTTGTCACTTCCGTCATTGCCCCTTTGTGGTCCTTGCTTTTGGCAGAAAGCCTGCTTGTTTTCTGAGTGACTTACATTATCATGAACAGTTTGTTTCTGTTTGTGGCAATCTTTCCTTTTGTACAGGAAACAAAATGCATGAGAAACAAAAACTATTTGACAGCAGGGATGTGTTGGAAAAGAAAATTGTGTGTGTATATGTGTGTGTGTGCATTTTCTTCCTGAGCAAAGCCATTTGAAATTTGGATTTTGAGATTATCTCATTGTTTACATATACTGTAGGATTACGCTGAATATATTTCAGTCTTTCTAATGTTTTCTGTACACATTTTAATTGTGGCTTTCTGGTCCTGATGGGCATAGAGTTGGATATTAGCCATTGCTTAAAACTTTAGGCTGTAAAGAACATTTTTGAATTTCTTTGTAACCTTAAAATACATTTTTCTTTGAAGTCAAGAGATATTTTTACCTGTGTGTATTGAATCGATTTACATTTATACCTGACTCTTTTTTATACACACTTCGGTGATTGCTCTGAGTAGTACAGTGCAGTCTTTCCCTATAAAAGTTGACTTCTCCATTTCCCCTACTCCTTCCAAACCACAGAGCGATGCTTGGGGGACGTGAGGCAGTTTGTCAAACATCCTGTTGCTACTTAATCGGCCTTTTCAAGCTGAAGATTTATATTTCTTTAGAGCTTTGGGGCATTTAAAAACTTTCTCGATAATTTTGTATCTTTAGCCTGTCAATGTCTTGACATTTGCCTTCCCTTTTATATTATGTTTTATTTTCTAGTTCACAGCTTTCCCATTATATTCAGCCTGCTTGGTAATTTCATTTTTGATAATCAGATTTTTAAAAATACAAGACCGCTGTCCTTGACTTTTCTGGGACACAGTATCTTCCCAACGCTCTACAGTTATCAATTTTTTTTTTCTTATGAGAAGGACGCTTTGGTTTGCTGTTCTATTTGTGCCTGTGTTTCACGGCATTGTTCAGGCTGAAACATGCGGTGGTCCTTTGTCATGTGTTCTTTGTATTTGAGAAGCTCTGTTCCCCCATGGCTAGAGGACGTTCTGATCCCCAGAGGTTGTCTTCAGGGAATGTGGTGTGGGAGGATGACAGCGGCAGTGTGTGGGTTTTACCCAGTTCGCCCGCTGTTTCTTTAAACCAACCTGACTACTTTCTTTAGGGGACACACGCTTTTGCTACCAGCTTCTCGATACAAATGTGGAAGGAGAAGGATGCCAAGGAATACATTTGCTTCTAGCACAGCCTCTACTTTCCGGTAAGTACCCTAAGGCCTCCCGCAAACCCCGGGAAACAGACGCTCAAAGTCTGAGACATTTCTGGCGCCGCCTTGGTCTCTGGCACTTCTTGTCTATAAGTGATGTGAGCTGTGGTTTCTACCTTACCTTTTTTTCTGTCTTTCCCGGATTCATCCAAATTTATGATGCACTAGTGACAATACTTCTGTTTAGGTTTCTTGAATACGAACATATTCAGTTGTGTAGCTAAGGACATTTTCTGAGGAGAATGGCTGGGCCCATTCAGCTATATTAACCCAGTTTCCTTCGTGTGTGATATTTCTGTATCATTCTGAGATATAGAACACTGTGGATGTAAAGAGCTTTCTCTTCTGCATACGCATCTTATTTTAAGAATTACTATCTACTTTGACTAATCCTCCTATTAGGTTTTATTTTTTTTGGCGGTACTGGGGATCGAACTCAGGACCCTGCGCTTGCTAGGCAGGCGCTTATTCCACTGAGCTATATCCCCAGCCCCCCTATTAGGTTTTATGATGACACTAATGGGAATACATTTCAACATAAGGAATTACTGGTGAACTAAAATTATTGGTGAGCTATCTCCATTGAAATGAGTGATTATTAATTTTAGAATTTAAGAAACACTTCAAACCTTGAGCAGTATTTTACAATGCAGCACAAGCAAAAGATTCGAGGGACCAAATCTATTCTTCATTAATATTGTCATCAATATAATCTTAAAATTACTAGCGAGCAGGGAGTGAAGTATGACAGACTACAGTAATTTCTTAAGTAACTTAATGTTATCTCTTTGATAAGCTACTTTCATATTTAGAGTTAAGCAATAGGATGATTTTGTCGCTTGTCTTATTTGATAAAGTAGCAAGACATGTAACTCAGAACTGGTTTTAAGTTGAGCTAGTCATGGGAAGGTTGGTGGACTAGCTCCAAAAATGTTTCTATTAAATAAATTTAAAAGAGATTAAGATCACCATGTTCCTAAGAATATTGAGCTGATCCCTTCAGCTTCTGTAATACTGAGTTTAGAGACTCAGTTTTTCTCCAAAGCTCAAATAGTTTGTTGAGAAATAAGGTTGTTTTAGCTGTTGTGTATGAATCTTCATAAATCCAGTCCAGGTAGGATTCTTTAGAAATGAAGGAAGGAAATACAGAAACTTAACAATCCTTGGATTTTCTACCAAATAATGTATTAGTGCAAAGAAAAAGTGATTAGAGAGAAGGAAATGTCTGAAATTAATGGATGTTCATAATGGAAGCTGTGGTGATTATCAGCTATATTAATGTATCTGAAAATAAGGTGTACACTGTGATTTCTTTAAGTCAGTGAGGTACCCTGGGACAATGAGCTGCTGTCTAAACTCAAAACAATGGAAATTTTTAAGAGAAGGGAGGGGAGCATCATAGTAATTGCAGCTGGCTGCTGAAGGGACCACTCAGCACGGATGGGGCTGTCGCTGGAGGACACTGGGGGCGAGCACCATCCAGACAAGAGAATCTCAGCAGTGGCCCTGAGGGGGCAGGGTGGGCTTTTGCAAGACCAAGAAAAGGAATATACATCTATGGAGGAGTCTGAACTCAAAGAATTGAAGCCCGTGATGGGTGATCTCCCGTAAATGGAAACCAGAAAGCATACTGTGAGTCCCCGGTTACTGGGAGCTGGTCTCTTTCCCTTCTAAAGTTCCATGTACAAAATAAACACAACCAGAAAACCACGGCTTCTGTCTTCCATTTTATTGGAACCAGAAGGAGTAGAGAAAGGATTTCCAAAGTGACACACTCAGTGCTTCCGTACCCATAGCTAAGTGTTCTGCAGCTGGAGGAGAAGCAGAAGGTGTTTGGATTCAGGCGTTTTTGGTGTGACCCGGGCTCGGTGTGAGCAGATTTTCCCTTTCCTACTCCTTCCCCTCCTTCCTTCCTTCCTTCCAGAATCTTTACTATTTTCCACTGCGCTGGCACTGTCTCCCGACTCCAAAAATATAAAAGAAATAAAGAGATTACATGGAGTGAAAGAGAGGCAGAAACCAAGGGAAGAAACAGTGACTGAGAGAGATAATAAAGGAAAAAGAAGTGAGAATTTAAAGAACCACAGGAGGCAGAGGGGGCGGTTCAAATTGTCCATGAAAATGTCATTCCGTCTCAAGAAATTAAATAGAGGACAAAAGCCTTAGGAAACTCATTGGTCTTTTTGATGCAGCGCAAAAAGTAAGTAATTGTACAGAAATATAATGAGAAAATGAGGTACAAAGAGGAGATTGCTAAAGCAAATTACCAAATTAAAAAAGGTCCCCAAAGCTGTCCCCGTTTTTGATAGTTAACTGCTGTGAGAACTAGAGTAAGAAACACCCATCGTGGATTAGCATAGCTCTGGGTGTGGCCAGGGGATTTACTGAAGACACAAGACCCTCCCTGGGGTGAGTGGCCCCAGCCAACAGGCTTGCTGGCCAAATGGGATCTCCAAGAAGGAAGGTTTACTTCCCTTTCTTCGGAGGAGCTCCAGGCTTCCCCTCACCCGGGTGTCCTCTCCTGGCATCCAGCACAGACTCTTCAGCCTTCCGTCACTGACCCTTGGCCTTGCACAAGACACTACAGTGAGCTTCAGGTCTTTGACCTTTGACAGGATCCTTTGGGTCTCCAGCACATAGATGATCTCTTTGCACCTTCCACACCTGACTCTGCTGGTGGCTCTTGTAAACTGTCCCTGAAAGCCCTTATAAATTTATATGTCTTACATTAAATCTCTCTCCACTGAGCACAGAGTGATACACCACTTTGGATTATTCTTCTGCAGAGTGCACCTCTCTAAGCAATTCCCTCGAGTCTGTGCACTTTGTACTTAATAAGGATATGATGAATGAATGGCACACAAGGGAAAATTGAAATTCTGCAGGTTCAGGTTTCAAGTTCAAGCCCTCAAATTTTGCATCTAAATCTTAGTTAAATTCATATATGAATGAAGGGATATGAATGGGGAGAGGAGAAATGTGAAGTACCCAAAAGGTTTCAGTGTTTCTGCGCAGCAGTACCAGCTGAATCTACAATAGTAAAATGTACAGAGTAATGCAGCACTAGTTATGGATGCTCCCAAGTCTTTGGAGTGATGAAATTCTATTGCCCTCCTCTTGCTAATGGGAATAATGTCATCTCTCCATCTCAGAGGTACTTAGCAGGAGTTTGGAGTAAGTGAAGGCCTATCCCAGCCTAACGATAAGCATAGAGGGAACATTTTATCTTTCCTCAATATTCCAAAATGGTTACTGATTAGATAAAATCTTCAGAAATGAAAATGAAACTAAGCTTTTAATATATATTGGAAAGTAAGTAGATGAGAGGCTGACTGTCTGAGCAGCACAGTCTAGGAAATGAAGATTATAGCTTAACTCAGCAGTTATTTAAGTGTGTTTTCTCCCTTTTTCGTATGGTAATAATGGCCAGTGCAAAAATTTCTGTTTTCCTTAGAGTAATGATGCAGTCTATAATCATCTCATTGCCTGAGATTACTTTCGGTACTAGCTAGAAGGAAACAGGTTGTATTAATGTTGAAAAAAATAAATATAAACAATAAAAAGAGAAGGAAGGGAGTGGACTATGAAAAAGAAGGCATTTATTGTAATGGAGTAAAAACAGACTGTTAGATTAAGATTTTGAATTCTCTTCAAGGGCACGGCAGATATTTGTCATGTCTAAAACATTTGTCCTCTTTTGCCAAAATGCTTCAATTGTGTATCACCTTTTGTTAGCCCCAGGAATCTTCTGCTTTTCCTAATAACATTCAAAAACAAAGCACCAACTATACAACCAACTACACAGTATATCATACAAAGACTGGGAATTAAATTAGCTTTCTGTGTACTCAGGTAAGGAGAGGGGCTTGGATTTAGTTGCTAGAATAACAAACCACACAGGCCTCTGAGGGTCAGTACATGCATGAGCAGATTCCCACAGTGTGAATGTGTTTGTGCCTTCAACTTGCACTGGATTACCCACATCAACTTTGCACATGACCCGAAGCCAAACACTGACCTTGGCTTACTTTGAATGTGTGAGATCATGCCCTTCATCCTTACTACATATGTTCTGTTTCAAGTTAATTTACTTTGGAGATAGAAGGTCACTGAAGTCAGCAATACATGTGCAGCATGACTGAAAAGAACTGATGCTAAATTTGTTTACAACTAAAATTTTTTAGATTGATCAAATCTGTTCTGAGTAACAGGGAAACCCACAAACAGACCCACAGATCATGAAACACCTCACTTCTATGAAAGTTGTTTAGATGGCACAGGTGCTAAACGTATAGAGATGCTTCTGAGTAGACAAAAGAGTTTCATCTCTGCCAACAGAAAACCTCTTACATAGTCATTACATGTTCTTAGTTTTAGCTTATTCTTAGCAGTTTTAAAAAAAATCTTGTTTATGAGACTATAGAGATCAGAAACAACAACCAGTCAGACAGTGGTTTTGTTAGAACCTAACAGAGCTAAGGAAGGTAGCCACACAGCAACAGAGATACTACAACTTTACAAAACTGTGCTGAAAAAATTATTCGAAATAACTTCAAGTCTTTTTGGGAACATGTAGAATATAAAGCATATATTTTTATACTGTTCAATATCCTCAATGTGTATCACTGTAGACAAACTAATGCCAAAGACCTTGGTGATGGGACTAAATAAAACATGTGTGTTATAAGGTAAGAAAGTGTGTGACATTTTTAAACAGTTGAAAATGGTTTGATGTGTACTGTGTTAGGATTCTGTTATGAGAAACAACAGTTTCACTGTTGCATAGGTAAGAATTTGCTACACTTTGCATACTTTGTTTCTTTAGAAAAGTCTCCTGCAGGAGAAGCTGTATATATTTCATGTTAAATTCATCCACTTTGAAACAATTTTCTACTTCCTGGAACTAAGTATTTTGGAAATAATGTTTCTGGGCCATATGCTTGGTAAGGAAAACTATGCTTTAGAGAGGAGCCAATTATACCTTTGTATGTAGGCTTGTGGTTTTTGGAGCACAAGCCAAGAAGTTCTATGCAGTAAAAGCCAAACTCCTTTGTTTTTCTTTTGATTTCTTTGGTTATACAATTACTTTTCCAAATATGGAACTCAGTTACAATTTCTAAATTCTTCTCAAGGCAATAAATGATTGAACTTTAGCCAGTGACAAGGGAAAAAGGAATTTAAACTAATGGGACAAAGATAATGGGCAATGAGGTTGAGAATTTTCACTTAGCTATAAAATTGTTCCAGAATATAATAATTTTTGGGCTATCTCTGAACAGAAACCCTGTCCCTGCCAGTCAAGTCTTGTTCTTTTGTACCTTGTTGGTCCTCTTCAGAACGGCAAGATTTCTCTTAAGACTTTGGAATGATCCTTTTTAGTCCTTGTTATGGTTTGTGTCCATATGTCCCCCCCAAATCCTCATGCAGTTATTTGGTGGCTTTTAGAGTTTGTGACTGATCCATGATCCAATGCTGGGACTATGGGTGTGAGAGCTATACCTGCCCTAGGGCAGATAGTTTGCTGGGATTATGGGTGTGACAGCTATACCCTAGGGGGAAGAGTTTGTACATGTAAGGGAGAGAAAGAGGCTGCCTGCTTGATTGCTGTGGCCATTCTCCCTTTTGCTGGTTGTTTTTGCTGTGCTCTGCTGCCCTGAACAGTTTGCCCTCTGCCTTTTGCCACTCTGCCTCAGAACCAGCCAAGTATGGACTGAAACCTCCACAAACTGTAAGCTAAATAAACCTTTCCTTCCTTCATTTTGGGTGTTGGGTATTTTGTCTCAGCAATGAGAGAAAAGTAACCAAGACAGTCCTTCATAAGCATATTTGTTAGCATTAGTCTTTGTTTTTCATGTTTCAGCTCAAGAATGCATTTTAACAAATAATCTAATCACACTCCTCTTTTCTAAACATACACATATTTCCATGGTTTTGTGAACTATGTACAGAGATTTGATGTGTGGTTAAGAAAGTATAGATCACATATACATTATGGTATCCTGGTACTATAATTCCCTACTATATTAGGTCTGCCTCTTGTTACTAAACTGAAATTCCCTTTCATGGTAAACACTGTTGAATGATTCTGCAACTGGAGAAGCTAAGATTCAGTTGGGCAGTTTGAAATTCCTTTAATTGAAAAACTACATGCAGTTGCTTAACGTCCTCATAATACGACAGTGACTGATGAGCTAAAGAAACCTGAGCCAGGATAATTTCTCTCAGTCACATAGCTCTATATGAGCTATAAACAATAATACGCTATTCCATTATAGGTCATATATTTTGTTAACTGGTTTGAAAAGTGTCATTAGGCTTGTTCTTCACCCACTCTGAAACACGATTTCAAGTTGACACTTGAGTCTAAAACATAGATGAAAAATATTTATGTCTGTCTTTGCCTGTATGTAGCATGAAAAATACAGAAGTGCTTACTATAACATGCTTAACAAAGAAATTTATCTTTGACTGAAATTATGATTATGCTTGATATACATACATCCTCCCTATGAAAATTCACTTTTAGTTTTGACCATTTCTTGAGATCATTACAATCTTTTGGAAATCTACAATTACCAAAGCTGTCTCTATCCTTCCAAACTATTAGTACCATGATGAGGTTGGTGGTGTGAGGCTGTTGCCTGCCTACTCTGATGGCATCTGCATAAAAAGGTAAGTAATTATCTTATAAGCATCTGTTTCCAAGTTATATATGCAAAGTAACAAACACAGGAGAAGGCACAATAGACCTATAGTCTTTAGTGGTTAGGACTGTATTGCCCTTTTGGCTAGAGGAAATGATAGTATACTGAGTACAGTATACTTTTATTTTTTAATATTTTACCCATAAAACAGTGAGACTTTGTGTTTTTCCAGTGTACAATAGAGATTTTATTCATTGAGTGAAAAATAATTCATAATAAAGGCAACAGAATTTGAATACATAATTGTATAACTAAAGATAGATCACTGAAAGCCGGTAGTAATCACACATAACAATTCTATTCATATGCATAGTCTCATGCAAACACGGTTAAATTGTAATGAAAATTTCATAATTTATTTATTTATTTATTTATTTTTTATTTTAGAAACATAAAAGTACAAAAACCTATTGACAAACAGACACCCATTATCATAGAAAATAGTACAATCACAACTAATCTATAGACAAGGTGATATGGTCTCAACAGTTGTTGTTGCTTTATCCATTGATATCTTCGAATTGTAGATGTATGGACCCATATACAGACATG
>PVLD010033831.1:0-13260 GCA_004027595.1 Dinomys branickii
AGGATATTAGATTAATAGTGTATATCTGTATGTGTTAGCCTGAACACACACTTCGAAGATATCAATATGTAAAGCAGCAACAAGCGGTGTTTTTTTTCTGTTGTTGTTGTTGTTGATGTTGTTGCTGTTGTTGATGTATGCCTGTTTTCTTTCTTGTCTTTGGATTTTTGGTTCTTGTGTTTTTTTTTTTCTGTTGTTGGGAGGGTCAACTGTCTGACTAAATTTGCATGTCTGTATATGGGTCCATACATCTACAATTCGAAGATATCAATGGATAAAGCAACAACAACTGTTGAGACCATATCACCTTGTCTATAGATTAGTTGTGATTGTACTATTTTCTATGATAATGGGTGTCTGTTTGTCAATATGTTTTTGTACTCTTATGTTTCTAAAATTAAAAAATAAAAGCAAAGAGGATATAAGGACTCAGAGCAGAACAGAAAGATATGATGCAGCTGGTAGTGTGGGGTTTGGAGAGGTGACTTTTCTCCCACCCCATGGGGCTGTGAGGTGCACAGCTGCATGGATAGGAGAGAAGCCTTCATAAAGCAGAGCTGAAACTGTTTAGCTGAGGGTTTGGGAGGCAGTTCTGAAGGATGGAGATGTGTGGATGTACAAGCAGAGATGAAGGGGAAGCCAAGGTATTGTATTGCTCACATCTACTTTTGCACCATGGATCATAACCTCCTGCAGCTTTATCTGTGTTGTAGTAAAAACTAACATTTGCTGGGCACTCACTGTGTCTCAAACACTGTTCTGCAAACTTCACATTTATGAGATCATTGATGTTTGTAGTGGTGCTCTAAGGAAGGCAGTGTTATTATTTCCATGTATACATGATAAATCAGAAGTACAGATGGGCAAAGTCATTAGCCTGTGGCCACATACGTAAGAAACCAGCATCAATCTAGAGCAGAACAGCTTCAGCTTTTTACAGTTGGTTATAGTGGGAAATTAAGGAAAGATGGACTACTTGAAAGAGTAGTACAATGAGCACCCATGTGTACACTGCTTACAGCTCAACTACTATTTTTCTTTTACTTTGTTTGTTTTTCCTATAAATATAAATGTGATGCATCTGTGTGTTCCATTGTTTTGTATTTCAATGAGCTCTCTGCGTACTTCTGCCAATTAATTTGAGAATGGATTTCAGGCATAGTGACATTTCACCTCTAAATATGGGGACACTCAACCACAAATAATGGTACTAGTTCCTTTCTGAAATAGTTATGACATAGCCACATCCAGTCCACATCCAAATTTTTGCAATTACCCTAAAAAGTATCTTTTATAGATTTTTTTGTGGAATCAAGATTCAATCAAGGTTCACACGTTACATTAGAGCTGTGTGTCTCCTTAATCTCTTTTGAAATAGAATGATTTCCACACCATTTCTGTTATCTCACAATATTGACATTTTGAAGCTTTTGTGCCAGTTTTCTTGTTGAATTTCCCACATTCTAGATTTGTCTCATTTTCTCCTGGTGTTGTGTAAATGATTCTTCTCTAAACCTTGAATGTTATCTGTTAGGTCATTTTTCCTTTTCTTTAGGCTCTAGGAACTGAGTCTCTTGCCAAGGAAACATTCATTTTAAAAAATGATGTTGTCTTTCTATTCTTAAATACAATGGATAGTATCTTAAAATCAAGACTGTGTTAGGCAATTGTCATGGTTACTGACAGGAGGCACTGCCTTTATTGAGTACACTGAAAACTTTTAGAGGACACGGTAGTCCATTTACCAGTGACCACTCTGACAGCAGACCATCCTGCTGACATGGAGAGCTAAAATGAAGAACCATCTGAGCGTCTAGTGCTGTGCTTGGTGGAACATCTGTGACTCGCTGTGTGGGTACACATCTGGCATTACACATATTCACTGCCTCTGCAATCTCAAAATTTTATACAATATTGTAGGTATTATTATTCAGGGTTAAAAATAAGGGTTGTATAGATATTCAAATCTATTATTTGGAAGAGATCTCCCTTATTGTATAGCTGGTGAGATTTCCACAAGACAAAAGGCTAAAAAAAAGTTTCCACCTGTTTTGTGGACCCTGATGGGCCATTAGTGGCTGAGTAGAGTACAATCTAGAAAAGGATTCTGGGAATATGCTCCACCTAAGAAGTAACAGAGCTGTGGGAAACACACCTTGTCTGACAGGGACCTCTGAAAGCGTAAGTGCCAGCGCATGTGTGTTGTCTTATTCACAGTCAGCAAAGTCCCATCCCCGAAGACACTTTTGTGTGGTCCTGGAAGATTCAATGTAAACATGTTAAGTGTTACAGTAACACGTGTGTTGAAGAAGTGCGCTGACATCAGAGGATGTTTGGGACACAAAAATGAACTTTATACCCATTCCCTAAACTAGACAACAGGTCATCATGTATAGCTGACTAGAAATAATTATGTAAACAGTTCCATCATATTTCCTCTAACAAAGATTCTACACTGCAGAGCATTTAATGTGAAACAGGTTCATGGGCCATTTAGATGAAATCCACATTTTTGTCACTGAGAAGTGCTGAGTGGATGCTTTCTATTTAATTCTTCTTAGGAAGCTCTAGACCCATGGAAAGTGTGAGCAAAAGCAGCTCTGCGGGCTTTCTTCTCCAGGCTCCATTTACTCTGCTGCACTGAAGGCATCGTGACACTGTAGAAACAAATGGTAATTAGGAATGGAGGCAGATGATTTGGTTTTGTTAAGTCCGATGTAATTAGAGATATAATTTGATTCTCTCTAATATGGCTATTAAGTAAGAAGTCATCAACAAAGCTTACAATGCTTTGATGGAAGTATGGAGAAAATGCTGAAAATTCAGTCTCTCTCCTCTTACAAATTCCGCTGCTGTCTGCTACTTCCTAAACCCCAGCTTCCTTTTCACAGTGATGCATTGTGGAAGCTTGTGCTTGAGCCTCGCCTTACCCTTCTGTGTCTGGTATTCCAGCCATTACCTACGCTGGACTGAGAGCAGTGGAAGCTGGGGAAGCTGCTTC
This sequence comes from Dinomys branickii, assembly GCA_004027595.1. Lineage (NCBI taxonomy): Eukaryota > Metazoa > Chordata > Mammalia > Rodentia > Dinomyidae > Dinomys > Dinomys branickii. Next base: position 3,002 of record PVLD010033831.1, read on the forward strand.
CACGCTCCCCTTTCATCTGGAGAAGCTGACTCTTAGCAACATCAAATGATCGGACCTCCATCACTTACTTGGAAAAGGTAGAGCAGCCATTTCAAAACCTGATTTTCTGGGCGTTTTTCTTTTCTTTTTATTCTAGACGTAAACATGAGGAATATGTAAAGAAACACTGTTGGGTGACTCAATGGGATCTATTCTGCCATGTATTACTGTATTAATATCCCTGCTTTATGAAATGTTATTGCATTATGTACCATTACACAGCCCCACTTCCTTTTCTCCCTTTCCACATCTTTGTTTCATACATCCCCTTCCACCCTTATTACCACACAGAACAATATTCTGCTATGTGAGATCCTAAGGGCCTAGGACTTTCTATTAATTCTTCCATCATCTACAAGAATCATGACCTGAACACTCTTCCCATCAGCAGAACCACTTTGAGAGTAGAAAGTGTGCAGTATTTTAAGGGTTTCATTTTCCTCCAGCTATAGGAGAAAAGTATAACCCTGTATATAATAAGATGTTACAGAGTGTCCCACCCAACAGTAACAGAATACACACCCTTCACAGCGGCATATGGAACTTTATGAAAAGAAGTACAGATGGTCAATAAATACCTGATAAAATGCTCAACATTTCCGGTCATTAAGGAAATGTAAATTAAAACAACAGTGTGATTCCATCTTACTCCAGAAAGAAGTCAAATACTAACAAATAATGCTGAAGCTGTGGAGGAAAAGGAATTCTTTTTACACTGTTGTTGGGAATGTAAACTAGTACAACCACTATGGAAACCAGTATGGTGATTCCTCAAAAGACTAAAACTAGACATCTTTCTGAAAGGTTTAAAGACATTGTATACAGTGAAAAATTCATCCCATGTTTACAGCAGCAAAACTCCTAATAGCTAAGTCTTGGAAGTGCTCAATATGTCCATCAACAGATTAATAAAGAAAATGTGTTTGTGTACAATGGAGTGCCAGACTCTGCCATAAAGAGATAAACTTGAGTCATTTGTAGGAAGATGGATGCATTTTGAGGCCATAAAGCTAAGTGAAGTAAATCAGACATATGAGTTAGATATTGCATGGTTTTTTCATAGGAGAAACCTATAATATAAACAAAGAACAAAATAAAGACAGATAATAGGAACTAGTGAGATAGGTCTTTTAAAAATGGGAGGGGACGAGAGGAAGGGAGATACTTGGAATGGGAAAGAAGGAAAATGTGCTGCGTGTGTAGACCAGCTCCTCGCGAGGGACATGGTCATCACGCACTGCAGACACAGGCTAATAAAACATGAAAGTCAAAACAACAACTTCTTAAAACTACAGATTTTATAGTTTTCCTACATAGAATGAGGCTATGTTGCTCTCCATTTGGTGCCCAGGAAAATACGTCTTTAGCAACTACCTGAAAAACGTCAGATTCAAGTGTTTTTAGGTCTGAGAAACACCACACTTAGAGGAAAAACAGAAACAGCATAATGAGAAATATATAAGTGCCCCTAAATATTTAAAACGTGTAGCTAGTGTCTCTTACCTATGTACTTCTGTCTTTTTCAAGTTCTTTCTCCTGTGCATGTCTGGAAGAGATCTCTGTCACTCCACATTCTGATGCCTTTTTAGGACAGGTCTGAATGCTGTGGTCAATAGCTACTGCATGGAACAGAGCCACGCTAGGGGCATGGGCGCACTTGTGCATTTACTATTTGGCTTTCATCCTGCACTGAATGACCCAAGCCAAGAGAGAATGACTCAAGCGAGTGCTTCAGCATGTGAAGAGTTAGCTATTTCCTCCTATTATAAGCATGAAGTTTCCGTTCACTATTGTCATCTGTAATAAGATATAACCAACTTCATTTTTCAGAGCATCATTTGCAATATAAAAGATTTTTAGTCTATTTTATAGCAGTTTCAGATTGATAGAAAATTTGAGCTGGAAGTGCAGAGTGCCCCTCCCAAACAAGCTTCTGGCATCCGGTGATCTTTTCCCCATCTCTGCAGCTCTGCCTTTTCTGGAATATCACATGGTTGCAATAATGTCACATGCTCAGAAAGGTCAGAAACTTGCCCAAAGATGCACAGCAGGCAGAAATGCGGCTCCAGGGTGACGCTCAGCTCTGCCTTGCTGCTTTGGTCATTGCAGAAGTCTCTTCTCTGGGAAGACAATCTCCTGGCCCCTTGGCTGTGGAGGTTTCCTCTGAAGGAAATCCTTACAAACAGTGTCAACAGTACCACTCTGATGACCATGCCTGTCTCATCTGATTTCAAGTCCAGATATTAAATTACATTTTATTATCTATATGTGTGAAATAATATTAGTTTAGCATGCATACATTAAAAGTTGTTACTAAAGGAACGTATATTAAATCACTGTTAAAATGTTAAGAGAATATCTCTTTCCATATGATATTTAATATGTCATATCTTAGGGTATAATAGAATCTAATTGTAATTGGGAGTGTGTGCGCGCACACACACACAACACACATATGTAATTGTCGGGATACCATTAATAACTGCTTTTCATATTTTATTTCTCTCTACTGCACAGCTTTCACACTGTACTAGTACCTTCCTCCTACTTTATACTGAGGGTCTATCCTTAGTGCTTTTCAAATATCTATATTAGAGAATCCAAAGCCAGCTTTCCTGGCCAATGCTGGTAGACAAAAATCTGGGTGATGATGGAAAATGCAAGCATCATTTAACTTGCTTCAAAGGATTCCCTTGCCTTAGTGCTGTGCATTTGGAAAACAGTGGCAGTGATTAAACTGTGGATGTGCGATGCCAATGATATGAGGCTGTGCTAACGCAATCCTAGTTTCCTGAAGTTGCTACCCACAGAGTGAACGCAGTAAGCCCCTGGGTGAGGGGAAATGTGGATATTAAACAGAACAACTGGGTTATGAAATTCCTTATTTATGACCACATTCAGAAAGCCATGAACCCTTTCCACTTGCTGTCATATTTTAATTCAGTGGCACACTTGTGAGCACACATATAAATCAGTGTGCATCTTCAGAAGATAAATCTCACACCAAAGCCAGAGCAAACTGGGACATCCTGCTTTATAGTATCTATGTGACCTGACTGCAAAGAATATTTTTGATTAATCACAACTAAGATTTTAATAAAGAAACAGCAGGTGGGCTAACCACAAAATTAAAACTCCCAACAGTCTCAGAGTAATAAAGTCATAAATATAAAAGTCCTCAAAATACCTCATTTGCATCTTGGAATAATGGCCCTGGTTAGCATGCATGGGACACTGTGCTGAAAAGTAGAAGGCAGAGTCCTGCAGACGTAGACACACCCACCCAGAGCCTGCTGTAGTCTCTCTTTCAAATTCCAGCACATAATAGAGAAGCAGAGCCTGTGCGGTAATTGATTGCCTTGCCCTATGCAGTGTTTGTTACTGGTGGATTTTACACCCAATTGTTCAAAATTGCAACATCACATCCACTACATTTTGACACACTCTGGAGAACTGAAGTGTGCCTTTGTTTTCCTAATAAACTTGGGTCAATTTAAGGATCCTCGCCAAACACACACACACTGTTAATTGAGATCTGTGATGGTGGTGTAGATTCAGTATTACCAGTTAACGTTTTATGGCTTTTTTAAAAAGGCAGATTAACGTTTTAAATAAGGCTCTGCCGACTCCTGGCTGTATGAACCTATATTGGTTTTTTAAATTACTGTGTTTTCTTAATTTGGCCTTATTTTCTTAGAGTAAGACATGAATAACAGTATCATATCCCCGGGCTGTGTTGAGAATCAGCGAGCTTTGTCGCTGTGCACTGTGTACCTGACGATTTTCAGCCTGGCTGTGTCTCTTCCACATGTGCTCTGAGAGAGGATCGAGATGAATTTACCTTGGGGATTTTCTGAGCACCATAACCACCTGAGCTAGTCACTCCCTCTATGCGGACACCCAAATCTAGGGCCCCTTCCGCTGTTTGTTAATGATTTTATGCACAGCAGAAGAAAGATGGCAAATACATTGTATAGGTCATGGCATACTTCAAAGTGCATGGTTTTATTCATTCTTCAGCTTTCTGGCTGGGCAGCGCAGATATTAGGATTGTTCCTTTACTCAGGAAATTGAGCCTCAGGAGGTTCAGCAGTTTCCGGGGCATCACGAGTAAACGAGAGGGACAAAGCGAGCCCATATCTCACTCGGATACCCGCTCCAGGGCACCTTCAACTCACAGGCTGGCCTCTGAGGACTCACAGCACTTCCTGTCCTCAGCCTCAGCCTCTGTATTGATACTGAAGAGAATCTGGCCAACCAAAGATAAGCTTTGTGTCCTCTGTTCGCTTCCAGCCCTTACATTCCAGGAGGCTGGAGGACAGTTTTAAAAGAAAGGCATGCTGCTAACACCAGTAGAAAAGTACAAAATTTATAATCTTTGTATCATTCTAGGCTTCATTGCTTAGAAACTCAGAGGAAGCTTCTTCAAGGAAAGAAAGGGGAGGGGAAAGATGGTAAGACAGTATCTGTCCCTGGGCCAGTTAATCACTAAGTTCAGAAAATCAAATTATTTTATTGCTTTCTTCCAGCAACAATTAAAGCAGTGCACTGTCATACAGTTCTCTCCATCAGGCATCTTTCAATACCAAGAAAGTATAACATCAGACATACCTAATCTCCATGACTACCATCCAAACATCCTGAAAAAACCAGCCAAATGACTCCAAACAATAGTCGCCATATTAATACAACATTAAATATTTATATGCTTTCTACATGTCAGAACTCTTCTTAGTGCTTTAGAGGCATACAATGGTATTTACATTTTTTTACTTTTGAGGCAGATACTTTTGTTATTTACATTATACAACTGAGTTTACTAAAGACTTCTTCAGGCCTCCTGCAACTCTCCTGTCCAGGCAACCAACATCTATTTCCCAGGTACTGCAACAGACTTTTCACTAGTCATTTTTCCACCCTTAAGAAGGTATCAGTCTGTGAGCATCTGGACGGATCTTTTAAGATACAAATTTGACCATGCTCTTAAATTTAAGTCCTTCCTGAGGTTTCCATTGCATTTAGAATGTGAGTTAAACTCTTTTTCATGACTAGAGTCATTTCTTGCTTCAAAATACTTGGTAATTTCATGTACTCTCTTCCTTCTTTCTTCTTAGGTCATAAGGTGTCAACCACATTCAAATTCTCTCTGCTAGTTGGGTGAGCAAAGAATTTTCCCAACTCAATGTCTTTTCCTATGGAGTTCTTTGACTAGAATGCTTTTCCTCCTACTCTTCCCTCTATCTTTCTGATATATGTCTCTGAATTCCTGTTATTTCTTCAAAGAAGCTTTCCTGAACTACCTAGTTTCAAGGAGGGTAGAACACACTTCATTCTTTGGATCAGTGTATTCTTTGGATCAGGGTGACCGTTCAGAAGGTGTATGCTTCTACTGTATTTTTCTCATAAGGGAGGAGTCCATGTGTCTTTGTTTACCACTAGGTTCCTAAAGTTTTGCACCTTTCTTTGTAGAGAGAATTAATGAATAAAATATTAAACACAACAATTTAACTTTTAAATTCTTATTAAACATACCCATTTTTCTCTGCAATTCTTCCCCTCTAAATGGTAAGGCTTTAAACAAACTACTTCTTGGACTAAAAAATATTTTAAGAACAAATGTATCCGTGGTTTAAATGAAAACAAATAACACAAAAAAATTGTACAAGGATAATAAAAGAAAAAGCAGGCATTGACCGGATAATAACTTTTTCTTATGTAAGATGTTTCAATCTCATTTTTAAAAGAAGGCTCTTTATCCAATGTTTATATTCTGCCTCTTACTAATAAAAAAATTATAAAACAATTACTGTGGAAAGAGAGCTAGTCACCGTTCAAGAATTAGGAAGGTATTCAAGGATGAAATTGAGGAACTACCGGGCCCAGCACTTAATTGGAAGAATCATATGAAGTAGGTAATAAAGCATAATTACATGGATGAGGCAAACAGTGAGTAGTTCACCCAATCCTGGAACAATACAAGTGGGTAGACTCCTCACGTCATAACACTGAAATGTGAAAGAATCACACATTACATTTAAGTAACATAAACCACAAAGTTTAGAAGAGTGATACAATCTAAACAGCTCATATGAACTCACAGATATTGGTACGATGGTGTATTAAGGGGAAGCAGGACACTGGCGGGCAGTCACATAACTTTCTGTACAGATCCCCGGTACGAAGGCAAGCTCATCCCCAAATCTTCACTCATGCCCTAGATCCAACACATACTGGATGTAACTCATTTATTTATTACCTGCCACTGCATAGTATTTTTGTCCACATTTTTGTGTGAGCTACTTTTTTTTCTTGTTTTACTAGAGTCATGGAGCCACTTTTTCTTTAGTTAGGGCTGATTAAAGAAATGTATTTGGTGCTATTTATTTGATGACTGTGGGACCAAGTGACTTTCTGGGTTATACTTCTACCCTCTGACCTGCACTCTTTAACCTATCACAGCTGTCACCTTAGGAAGATAGTTTCCTATTCTCTGCCCTAGTGACACCCACTGGACTTGTCCAAGGACTTTAATCTCCCTTTCCTTCATTTATTCACTTGCTTATCAATCTGAATACTAACTACCAGCAGGCCAGGGGCTGGGAAATGAAATTAAAAGTATGAAAATAACTGACTCCATTTTTTACAATGCATGCTAGAGAAAGAAAAATAATGAGCGATCCTAGTAATGTGTGTGGAGTGCTGTAGGAGACATGCAAGACATGGGAAAATTGAAGAAGGTTAGTTCCATAGAGAAAATGACATGGGAGTTAAATTTTTTAACAGAATAAGTTCACAGTTGAAGACTTGAGAGGTAGAAAGCAAACATTTACAGAAAAGAAGACAGCTATGTTAGAATACAGTCAAGGAAATAGAGTTCATTTGGGGTGGATATGTCTAAAGAGAGGCACTCAAGGAGATGCAAAGTTTAGGATTTAAGCGTCAGTTTTAGAGGAATTTGATGAGACTGGAACCACTGAGAAAAAGCTTCCCTGGATTTGAAGAGAAGAGAAGAGGAAGTTTTCCTGGTTTCTAGTCCTTATAGCTTTGCTGATTGTGGTGACATGCTTTGGCATAGGAAGCACAGGAATAGTGTGTGTGTGTGTGTGTGTGTGTGTGTGTGTGTGTGTGTGTGTGTGAGCATGCACGCACAGGTATGCACACTCATACTGAAAATAAGATGGGAGATGGTGAAAGGCATGGGTTCCTCTACTGACAGGTTAGTGAGTTATGCCATCAATGGGACTGTGCAGAAGAACATATAAAGTGATCAGATAAAGTGACATCATTTAAGTAGAAGCTACAAAATAGCATAAGTTGCTTAGAGGAAAGATATTGAATTCTGCTACATTTGTCTTAATTTAGCAGTTGGGGAAATGTGAGTATACATATATCATATTTCCTCTCAGTGAATGACCACTTACCACTTCCAGGCACCCAGAAAGGCACAGGCATATTCATGTTATCTAACACAAAATTGTAATTGAGTTTAAAGATCTTATTTGGCTTTACCTGTCATTGTAGAATTCAGTAGCACTTTTTTTCTCTGAAATACAGTAAATGTAGTGATAGGGTGAGCAGAAGAGGTTGGTTTTGCAGAGGACTGACAGCAGAAACAGAGAACAAAAACCAGGTTGATCCTTTCAAGGCTACTTTCTAAGGTGGGAACAGGAAAATAACAGATGGGTTAACGCAGGGTTACTTTTTTGAAAGGATTAAGCCAAAACTTCATTTTTATGAAATTACTGTTTGTGAGAAAACTCAATTGTTTGGGAAACTTGGTTGTGATTTCTCCGAAGGTCAGATGACAACTTAGTTTGAGTTTGGTGATTTGGAAATGTATCATTGGTGATTCTACATTAATATTCAGCCTAGCCTTCTAGAACTCAGTGCAAGAAATTTATACAAAAGAAAGTAAAACCAAAAAAAATAGAGCCTCCTTCTGTAATTGTTATTTGGCAGGACAAAAGTTATGCAAAAAGATTAAGCAGAATTATGCTTTACTGAATTCCAATGTGGGTGAACTTCTCCTTGCTGTGAGCTCACTTTGGAAGCAGCAAGCTTATGGTTCTGATGTGGCAATATCACAGGGGTTATTTTTTTTTTATTTTTATTTTTTAAATAAAAGTACAAAAACATATTAACAAACAGACACCAATTAGCATAAAAATAGTACAATCACAACTGATCTATAGACAAGGTGACATGGTCTCAACAGCGGTTATTGCTTTATCCATTGATATCTTCGAAGTGTAAATATATGAACCCATATACAGACATGCAAAATTGGTCAGAACATTTATCCTCTCAACAACAGAAAAACACAAAAAGCAAACATCCAAAGACAGAAAACAAAACAGGCAAACAACAACAACAACAACAACAACAAAACCACCAATAGTTGCTGCTTTGCATATTGATATCTTCGAAGTGTGTGTTCAGACATACAATACAGACATACAGACATACAATACATACAGACATACAATATTGATCAAATAGCCCGTCATCAACTATTCCTTAGCATTAAGTGATATAATACAATAGTAGAACCATGTTAGCCCTCCTGCATATATGTATATTCACATATACATACATACATTTCTGTCTCTTTCTTTTCTCCTTTCCCTCGTCCCATCTGTTCTTTGTTTTTCAACAGATTTCCTTCATGTCTCTTAGTTTATATTCCCACGCTCAGGTTCGTACACCAGTGATACAATGCGTTGCCTGCATATGTATCGCTGATTTACTTCACTTATGAGTATGGACTCCAGTTTTGACCACTTGCCTACAAAGTTCTCAAAACTGTCTTTCTTTATAGCTGAGTAATATTCCATTATATAAAAATGCCACAATTTTTTAATCCAGTCTTCTGGGGATGGACACTGGGGTTGCTTCCATATTTTAGCTATTACAAATTGCAAGTGATATGATGTTTTCAGATCTTCTGGGAAAATACCCAGAAGAGGAATAGCTGGTTTGAATGGAACCTCTAGACCTAGTTTGCTGAGAAACCTCCAAACTGCTCTTCACAGTGGTTGCACCAGTCTGCATTCCCACCAGCAGTGTAATAGAGTCCCTACTTCTCCACAGCCTCGCCAGCATCTATTATTGGATGACTTTTTCATACTGGCCAGTCTTACTGGGGTGAGATGAAATCTCGATGTTGTTTTTATTAGCATTTCCCGAATGACTAAGGATGTGGAACATTTTCTCATATATTTATTTGCCATTTGTATTTCTTTGTCTGAGAAGTGTGTATTCATCTCAGATGTCCATTTCTGGATTGGGTCTTTGAATTTGGACAGGTACATGTTTTTTAATTCTTTGTATGTTCTAGATAGAAAACCTTTGTCTGAGGGACAGCCAGCTAGGAATTTTTCCCAATTTGTGGGTTTTCTTTTTACTTTGCTGGTGATTTCTTTAAATGTACAAAAACTTTTCAGTAGGATGAGGTCCCAATTATTGATTCTTTGAAGTGTTTCCCTTGCAGTTTCACTTTTGTTCATGAACTCTCTGGCTACTCCTATGTCTTCAAGATTTTTACCTACTTTCTCTTCCAATAGGTTTAGAGTTTCTGTTTTAATATTGAGGTCTATGATCCATTTTGACCTGAGTTTGGTGCATGGTGATAGACTGGGGTCTATTTTCAGTTTTCGGCAAGAAGCAAGCCAGTTTTTCCAGCACCATTTATTAAACAGGCCTTCTTTTTTCTACTGTGTTTGGTTGACTCCTTTGTAAAATATTAGGTAGCTGAGTGGGTTTTTCGTTGTGGTTGCATCTTCCAGTCTGTTCCATTGATCCTCAGGTCTGTTTTTTAGCCAGTACAAGGTTGATTTTATTACAGTAGCTTTGTAGTATAATTTCAGGTCAGGGATTGTGATTCCACCTGACTTGTCCTTATTGCCCAGGATTGCTTTTGCTATTCTGGGTCTCTTCTGGTTCCAGATGATTTTGAGGCATATTTTCTCGAGATCTGTGAGGTATGTTAACAGTAGTTTCATGGGAATTGCATTGAATCTGTACAACAGTTTTGGTAGTATGGCCATTTTTACAATGTTAGTTCTTCCTAACCATGAGCATGGTATGTTTTTCCATTTATTGAAATCCTGTTCAATCTCCTTTTTCAGAGTCTTGTAGTTTTCACTGAATAAATCTTTCACATTCTTTGTTAGATTGATTCCTAAGTATTTCAATTACTTGGTTGCTATTGTAAAGGGTAT
>PVLD010033832.1:0-13260 GCA_004027595.1 Dinomys branickii
CTCTCTCTCTCTCTCTCTCTCTCTCTCTCTCTCTCATCCCCCCTTTCCTTTCAATGCATTATCAGTCTCTGAGGATTCCTGTTTTCAGCACATATATACCTGGCATTTGTCATTCTCTCTTACCTAATTCCGCCACTGACTTCCTAGGATGTCTGTACATTGTTCCTCTTTTAAGAAGTACCCAGTGAACTATAGCCATTTCTGCTCATCCAGGCTCATAGTTACACCTTCCTGTTGCGTGATGTATTTCTTGAAATGTTGTCAAGCATCGTGAAGAATTTGGGATCTCCATTTCTTCATCACTTATACTGTACCTGGAGGTTTCCTTCTCAAACTGAACAGATATCCCTCCTTAAGGGAACTTCTTCTCTGGAAAAATAACACAAGCTTCTTCATGATGAGGAAATTTTCAAATAATTCTTTACCAACTCAGCAGATATTGGTGTCTTTTAGTTCTACATAGAAGTTTTAAAATTCTTGGTAGTGCAGTGTGTGGTATGTGGTACTTGAGCCATGGAAGTTTCTCAAATGATTTATCATTGCCAACAGTTGGACACCTATCTAACTCCCTTCCTGAACTGTGAGATGGGATGATCCCTTCTTTAGTTGTCACTTCCTGGTGAATGTTTTGATTGAACAATTCCAAATGAATAGGAAATTCCTATGCAGTACTCATATACATGTATGAGTATAAGCATCATGAAATGGCCTATGTGCTAGAAATATGAGGGCTGCCTTGAACTGCTCCATTTGGTTTGGGATAGGTAGTATGTGTGGCACGGTGGAGGTAAATTGAATGTTTTATGAGCCTGCTCTCCTTTATATGGTAAGTAGTTCAGTTGTGAGTGACAAGAGAATCTATATTTATTATGAGTTCTATGGGTCTATTGCCTGGGTAGGTTACAGGTACTCAAAATAGACTATTATGAATAGTCAAAGTTTGACTCTTCTGGTATTTAAAATCCATTGTAGCATTTTTCTGTCTGAAGACTAAAAGAGACAACATTCTTGGCTAGGAAGAGAATGATACAAATCATCTTCAGAGATAGTGGGAGGCCTTTAATTTAATAAAGAATCATATTTTTAGTGCTGTATGGAGTCTCTACCACACCACCAATAGTTGTAACCTATTAGTAGAATTAAAACAATGTATTTGAGTGTCCCTGTTGTACAAACCTTTCTAAGTACATTTTCTTTGACTTATATATAATATGTGGCTGCATGTTTTGTCGATTCAATTGCTGGAAGTGACAGAACAAAGCATGTTCTGTAGGATCCATAGCTGGAACCCACAGAACAAAGCTTTAAGAAGCTTTGGAAATGTTTGAGAACAGGATCAGATGTTTGTAAAAGATCTTAAAGTTTCACTTTTATACTCTTCTACAAAACTTGCTTTCAGAAATTACATCCTTGAAAATTCAGTCCAAATACAAAAGCAAACTCCTTTCTCCTTGAAACTGTATAATGAAACCTGGCACAGTTTTCATCAAAAAAAAAAAAAAAAACCAAAAAACCCAGAAGCAGGAACATAGAGAAGACATTGGATTTGTACAGAAATAGAGTCCGTTTTAGCAAGTGCTGGTTCTAGGATCTTTGTGCAGCTATTTGATATACCGATCCTGGCACATGAACACTGTTCTAAGCCTCTCCCCTCGGTGAGTTTCCCACACACCCGCCATGGCACCTTCCCTTTCTGTCTCTTAGGACCTCCGACTCAGTACTTCCATCCCTCTCATTCCCCCCTTTTCTGCTTCCTGTCCCCATCCCAGTCATTGCTGCTTTCCATACTGTGACATAGATTGACCTTGCCCAGAATTTAAATAAGAAAATCAATTTTAACTTTTTTGCAAAACACTTTTCTTGTGAGCGAAACTTTCACATTTCCAAAGGGAATGTAGGTCCTATGACGAACACTGTAAGGCTTTTTCCTGTGGTGGAATTATAAAATTTTATCAACTTGCCACAGACAAAGCTTGCTGTTTCTGCCAAGCCTAAACATCTCCATTTTTTTCAAAGACCAGTGTTCATGATACTTTTCTAATGAAGAAATAACCTTGCAATTTTTGTTCATGGACGTATACAGTTTTTTTTTTTCCTAAATGGAAAAAAGCTTTCAGAAGATGTTTTTTTCAAATGTCTTTATCTTTTACCCCCAATGTATAAGGTAATGGACAAAGTGGGCTGCGTTATATTTACTGAATCCCAACTCTGAGCAATGGAAAGGTATCATGTGATGCTATTTCTTGTATGTCCTTATATGAGTGAATTGTTTCATTCGGAAGAATGATTCATATATTTTTCTAAACCCTTTCCTTACTTAACTTATCAGTTTCATCTTTTGTTTTACAATTGTGAAAAATATATTGCATGGATTTATTAAGTATAGCTAAAGTATGATCAGGGCTTTGGGGTGCTTACTTTGAAGCCTGACCTTTGCATTAGACTAAGGACACCCAGGAAGACCCAGCAGGAATCAAGTTTGCTGGAAGCTAAAAGATGCCACATGACTTCCAAAAGCTTCCATTTGCAGACACACTCAGTATAAACTCTAAAACATTTATTTAGCATAAATCGTATTTGAAGTTTTGTTTTACCTTTATATTTAAGAGGGATCATCTACTGTCCTACTCCAACATATACTCCTTTGCTTAATCTTTCATTCACTTGAATTTGAAATAAATTTACAATATCAATATCATTGGAAGATAAACTACATTATTAATCACTACTGCTTCATGGGATGACGCTGTGCAAGGCTATTTAAAAACCATTCCCTTAACTGTCAACAACCTCCTGTGGTTGGTGCAATTGTGCATCATACCCATTTCAGAGTGGGTAGCTAACTTGCTCTAAATCATATTCAGACATAAAGACTGGGATTCAAATATAGGATATCCAGTGTTAGCTGATACCAGTACATCTAAATTATGACTAAATTGTGTCTAAGGTGCAATCCACTTGTATTTCAGATGTTCCTGAAATTCAGTGTTGTAAGGATTCTGAATAAAAAAGCAAAAGATTGAGACAAATACAATACCTAAGGGATGGGAGAAGTGTAGTCAAGAAGGAAAAGGTTCAGGATAGAAAGAATTTCTGGTCTACAATGTTCACCAGGATTGATCCTTGGGCGTAGGACCAATGATCACCTCTTGTATAGAACAAGTGATGGTTACTTCCATGAATGGGCTACTTAGAAAACTCCAAGCTCTAGAGAAATAGTTAGCTACCCCTAGCATATTCGCTGTGCTAGAACCTTTCATTTATACATCCTGCTTTCCAGAAAACTGGAATAATAAAAATAGATTTATGCTAAGAAGTTGTAAATCAGGACAATGTGATGCCTGAAAAGCACGACAAAGGTAAAAATGGGAAACATCAGAGTGTAAGCTGATTTGCAGAGTTTTCATGCTCCTTATTAGGAATGCTGGTGATTCTGATATTTTAAAATTTATGTATAATTGAACTATAACTTATTGATGGAAATTTCTGGTCAAAAAACACCTGTATGTTTTGTATGTATGCATGGGATGAAATCCAGAAGTTGTTCTGTTTGGTTTTCATCCCTGGGGCTTAAGTAGGTGGATTCTAACTTTTGTCTTCATTTTTCAGCATTTACTTCTATGCAGTTCTTCCCGCACTTTCCACCTCAGGCTCAGCATTTGCAATTTCCTATCTCTGAGCAACAAGGCTCTCATTAAAGCTGCTGTTTGACATCACCCTTCTCCGCTGATATCCTTGGAAGCTGTTTGAGCAATGTTTGTACAGCTGTACCCTGTGCTTTCCGATCACGAGAGGCTAGGGAATAAACTAATGAGCTTTCCACATAAGCCCAGAAAACATGCCAAGGTAAGAGTCATGTGATTTGAATCTCTACTTTTTTCTGACACAAGTCCATTAGCAAGGCAAATAAGTCTATTTGAGGACCATCAGTGTCAGCAATATACTTCCCTTGCTTTTTGGATTCTATTTTCAAATATTTTGCCAGAGATAATTAAGGCAGAGCTTTGTTGTGGAGACACTGGAGAGTTGGGGCCAAAATTTTGCAGGATGAGAATGCCAGGCATAGAGTTCACAGCTCGATTCACGTCCAATGAAAAGTAACAAGTAGGCACCCCAAATGCTCCTGCGAAGATTACCTGCCACACAGCCCGTGCTAGGGCCTGGCCTAGCTTGCTAACTGCTGTCGGGAGGTTTAGATCTCTGCACATCTGTGTGCCCTCTGATGGGGAGAACAGGGAAACCGTGCCTGAGGACAAGCTGTAGAGTAAGGAGAGGAGATACAGATTCATTCACTAATGTTTTTAGAGGACCAACATGAGAACCCATCACGAGAGGGAAAGGTTAAATATCAGCATTGTTACTGGTAAAGCTAGATTGGGTAAGTCAACTGCTCCCTGACACTATTACCATCCTTAACCTAGAGCAGGATCTGACTTATGAAAATGGTCCTAGGCAGTCCTGGACAACACCATGGAGGAGCAGGTTCTCCCCAAGGAAAAGGCAAAGAGGAAACGGAGGGTGGTAAAACTGAGCAGCCCCCTACCCCCGTCTTCTCCCACCTTATCAATCAGGTCACTTTTTCCTTTTCTGTGGGGTGGGGGTCAAGAAGGGAGAGAAAAATAAGGAATGTTGTTCCATCAGACTCCTCCACAGGAAGACGGGGGCAAAGTTAGAGTGCCTACCACAGGGCTTAGTGTGATGAAAACCACCTCTGAGCCTCACTCTGAAGCTAAACTTCCCAGTGTGGTACAACGGAAAATGTTCTCTAGAACTCTTCTACACCCACTGTCCCTCACCCTTTCTCACACCTCTAGTCTCATCTTGTCCAGCTCCCCACATAAGCCCAAGCTCTGAACACACTGAACGCCTTCCTGTGCTAAGTGCACCTCCGTCTCCTTGGCTGGAAATTGCTGTCTCCTCTTACCCCAGTGCTGCTTCTCATTCTGTCCACATTATTTGTCCTTGGCAGCTTTTCAGCTGGGAGCTCTGGGTTTTCCTTTCCTCTGGCATAGCGTCTCTGCCACACCAGGTAGCCCTTAGTTTCCATGGCAGACACTGCTAATTGTCTAGCCAGTTGTCCTTCTCCAGTTCTTCCTCATTTACTAGCAGAACTCATCAAGACACAACTAGAATATCTCTCTTCCCAACTGTCTTCTCTTAGGAGTGACTAACGCACTTCTGGCCACAGAAATATGGAAATTTCTGACAGACTTTTTCAAAGAGGGGAGGTATGGATGGTATACTTTTCTTTGCCTTTGACCCTTATATTTTTTCTTGGACTCTGAATATAATGAGTGGTTTAGTTATGCCATTTTGTGACCATGAGGATGAAGGTCACAGCTAAAAGATATGAAGTTAAAAGATAAAAAGACCCTGGATAACTGATGCTATCTTTAAGCCATGGAACCAGTAGTGGGCTCAGCTTTCTTGTTAAGTGCGACAAATGAATTCCTTCCTCTTAAAACCACTGTTAACTGGGTTTCTGTTATGTGCAGCCCAATGCATTTTTGACTAACAACGTACCCATCACGGTGCTCTTATTCTTTGTTCTAGTGCCAGTTGATGAGCAATTTGAGATAAAAGCCTGGTTTCATTTGTGTTCTCAGCACCAAGCCATCTCCCAGCACACAGCAGGAACTCAAAACATCTTTTGTGAATCTATGAGGTATTAGAGTAACTTACAAAGGCTGATTTTCTCTATGTTGATAATCATCATGATGATTCTTATTAATGTTACACTTCTATCTAGAAAACCCATAACTGAAATGCCTTAGGATAATTCACTACACTGACATATGAATTTAAAATCATAAGGTTGACTTTTATGTGTAATCTGTGTTACTGACTTCATAGTTTTATATGAATTGTCACTATTGAATTTAAGAGGGAGAATAGTGGCAGGGAACACTAAGAAAAATACAAGATTGGGCTTTTATCTCAGAAAATTACTTTCTAACTTGAATTCAATGGGTTTAGATGTTTTGAGGGGAAACTTTTAATAAAGGTAATTTTTAACTTTATGTAAGATATTAAGCACAGACCATCACCCCCAATGAAAAATTGCAGTGAGTGTTTTTGATCTTTGGTTTGTGTTGCACACGTATGTGATACAGTCTTGAGTCACGTGTAGGGCTCTTTTTCTTTAATGAACAACAGCAAATTTGGAGGACTATTCTTTTAGGGCACTTTATGTAAGATGCATACAATTATCCTTGCATTTCTCATTTGAGAATGACACATTGCCTTTCTCAAAAGATGTTTGGGCTATATTTTCCAGAAATCTGTTAAAGTCATTCCAGGTTCTTTATCTAGATGTCTGGATATGGGGTACCTCAAATGGGAAGGCCATCTTCTGTAAGCATGTTTTATGAAGCTATTTATTCTACATATACTCCAAATTACTAAAAAATAACGTTGTTCTCCTAACTCTTACTTGCTCACTCAAACACTTTATAATCCAGGATAACATTATGAGTTAATGCAATAATCTGAAATATTGCGGTAATCTTAAAATTATTGTAAAATTTCTTACAGAAGTACTTGAAACACAATTTATTCCTGTAGTCAAGAGAACTAGAATTTCTTCCCCAATATAGGGAAAAAACTAAGGAGCAAAGATGAATATTTTACTTTTTATTACTTCCTCTTGGCTGTATGTGGCAGATTATATTTTGTGGGATTAGCTATTAATGGGTCAGAGAAAACCAAGCAGAGTGGTGTTGTATGTGGGTACCTGTGGGATATATGCTGAAATATATACTCAGGCACATTTTCTTACATGCAGTATCAACAAAGACCATTTATTATAGATCTTGATTACTTTTGTGTTTCTGCTGGATTGAAGATTAGAAAGTGTCTTAGTTTGTTTCACCTCAGTT
The DNA here is from genome assembly GCA_004027595.1 of Dinomys branickii. NCBI lineage: Eukaryota > Metazoa > Chordata > Mammalia > Rodentia > Dinomyidae > Dinomys > Dinomys branickii. Next base: position 6,879 of record PVLD010033832.1, read on the forward strand.
CATGAACTTAATTCTTTCTTCGATTTTGGTCACAAACCAAGTTGGATGAGAACTGAATAAAAGTTAGTGGTTGGGTTCAATGTTGACCTCATGGGGAGTCCAGGCAGTTTGTAAAGAACTGAAGTTAATTTGGCTCACTCTTCTGGAGGATGGGGAAGCACCAGAACACAGAGTGGGAATGTGTTTAGCATCTGGCAAGGGCATTCTTGCTGTATCGAGACATAGTGCCAGGGTATCACATGGCCCGATAGGCAGGCTGCTAGCTCAGGCCACTTTTCTTATGAAACCACTGTGAAGTTAGGATGGTTCCCCCTCACAGTCTCACCTGGCACTAATAAGCTCCTAAAGCCCTCAGTGCCAAATATTATGCACATATAGACTTGAGGATTAAGTCTCAGCACATGAACTCTTGGTGGATATATTGAAGCCACAGAGGTAGGAATATCGGATACTTACAACGTTTGCATTTGAAAATCCACAAGTTCCTCATTTTAGATTGAACAAGAAAAAAATTTTTACTTGGAGAGTTAGGCCACCAGTGAAATAGATTTCCCTTGTGAGTCGCTCTAACCCTCACTTGGAACAACAGAGCACTCAGATTCACCCATGTCATAGCGCCCGCAGTTCCTGTTTTTCTCTTGCTGGCCACTCACATGTCTCATGCAGCTCCCCCCTGCGTTTCTCCCGGCAGCTCCTGCCTGCCTGGAAGAGGGCCTGGGACCCACAGTGCCGCTGCTTTGGAGCTCCTTCCGGAGCTGGCCTCCCTGCTTTCACAGATCTCTTATCTGCTTATCTCTCTTTAGACCCTTTTGAAAGCCCCACGTTTGCAAATTCCTTCTTTATTTTTATTCCTGTGCCTTCAGAGTGGCTTATGATGTCTTAATAAACGTTTTTATCTAGTCACCATTGTGACTGCTTTTGCAGCGCAGTGGTAGGAGGGGAACCTTATAAATAAAGTGATTATTCCCTCAAAATCAAAGCAGGCAGGATTTAGCTTCCCTTGTGTGGGTCTTCTGCTTCCTCAGAGGCATCCCCCTCGCTGAAATCTGCATCTTCGAGAATGCTTCCTTGCACGTGCGTGTGGGAGGGGTCAAACTGCACAACCTGTTTACTTGAGCTGGCTGACATTGTTGGGATGCTGGTGGGCGGAAGCACAGCTGCTGTTTGGAAGCTGCCTCAGCAGGGAAGAAACTGCATTAAACAGCAAGGAACAAACTGTACCAAAGGCGGAAAAGTAGTACAACGGACAAATCTATTCGGCCCCAGAAATAGTAGCCTCTGAGCCTGACTGTGCCACTGACCACTGGCCTAACTTGGAGAGTGTCTTGAGATAGCTCAGAATGGGCCTTTCCTTTCATTTCTGCGGCAGTGAACTTTCAAATGGTGTCAGGTAAAAGGGGTTGCCAAGAGCACATATTGGTGGTGTTTCTGTCCCCCAACAAAGGCACTGTGTCTCCTGGGCACAACAGTAGTGGTTATAAACTCAACAGGACTCAGAGGCCACATAACTGGGACACGGAAGCTATACTGTGAGAGATCAGCATATTTCTTCTCACTTTCTTTTAGAGCTGGGGAAATAATCTCCGTGTCAGCAGTGATCACTTACAGGAGGGCGGTGAAGTGTCATTGAGTGTTAGCTACATAACTGAGTTTGGGTTTTAATTACAAAGATGGGTCATGGGGCAGGGAAGTAACTGTCACTGCAGGGCCCCCCTTTCCACTGAGTTCTGCCACTTTTGGCAAACACTGTGTCCAGCACAAAGGCTCTCGCTGAGTTATTAATCATGTTTGTCAGGCAAGCTACAATAATCTGCTGGCTGGAGACAAAGCCAAGTACAAAGTTGTTGGCGGGATGTGATGATAAAACACTTGATACCTCTCACTCTGAGACTCTTCCCATGCTAAGGATTAATTTTTTTCATCTCTTTAATTAAAGGGGTTCAAGTGAAAGGAAGTGACTTCAGTGATGCCACAGGCTTTCAGCTGTCACGTTCTTGATTATAAGGACATGGTCAACGTGAAGGCTGCTGGATCTGCTTGGATGTGGCTGCTGGAGAAAGAAGGGCCTAGGGATTCTCTGTACAAGGGGGGAGTGAACATGTACAGTATCTAAGCTTTCACTCTGGCCAAACACTCCAGCCAGCATTTTCCCTGTAACCTAGATCCTTTCTGCCTTTTTGCAAGGAGACCTCTGCTATTCCATGACACTCGGTTTCCTGTTAGCTGATTTGGGAGAGAAGAATAGCTATTTACCCACAGAGCCTTAGGCAATGTAAAGCACTCATGGTAGAATGAAAGTTCCTACCTGCCCCAAACTGTAGTTTGACTTAGGGGGAGCTGCTATGAGTTCTGCAGTATCAAAGCCTGAATAATGGCCATCCACCAAATTACTGTGAGGCACTGAGTGTTTGAGAGGTCCTTCTGCCCTAGCCTCAAAGAAATTAATTCTTGTGAAATGGCCTCAAATGGTTCATAAGGTAAAATGCTTCTTTTATCAGAAAGATTTCTCAAAATACATAATTTTTAAAACTAATTCTGTGGCTGTTGAGGGCAAAATGATGAAGCAGCTGGAGAAAACTGAATAAAGTGAATGCTTTGAGTGTTTAATCGCTTTTTTACATGACTATTTTAACCTGATTGTTTTCAGATCATTTTCTTTATTAGTAGACGTTTGCAGTCCATGATGATTACATTCCTTCCCCGGAGTTGGGGCACGTACCTAACACATCTGCACTGCTTTTCACCCTCTTGCCTCCTGCCCCTTCCCTCCATCTCTTGCTCCTCTTTCCCTTTGAGAAAAATCTCCCTCTCCACTTCCTGTTATCTATCTTTTATTTCTCTCTTTAGTTTACTTTGGGTTTCTCATATAAGATAACCCATACGATATTTGACCTTGCATGTGTGATTTATTTTACTTAATGTTATGGTCTCCAGGTGCAGCCATTTCCCCAGATTTGACTCAAATTTATCCTTTACGGCAGAATAGAACTCCACTGTGCATAGGATTACATTGCACTACATTATCCATTCATCTATTGATTGGATGAATAAGCTGCTTCCCAGATTTCGCTGCTATGAATTGTGCTGCTGGACACGTGGATGTACGTGCGTCCCTGTGCTGTGATGTCTTCAACTCCAGAAGGGGAAAAGCTGTGTCCTGTGGAACTTCTAGTTTCAGTTTTCTTAGGATGCTCCATACTGATTATCATGATGCTTGTCCTAGTTTACATTCCCACCAACCACGTAGACAGATTTCTTTTTTCCCAAAGCCTCACCAGCATTTCTTTTTAATTTTAAAAATAAAGGAAGAAAACATTAACAAACAGGCATCCATTTACAAAATAGCGTAAGAACAATACAAACAATACAAAGTTACAGACAAAGTGGTAGGAAATTAACAATGGTTGTTGTAGTACATATTGATATCTTCCAAGTGGTTTCTCAGGAGAACAATTAGAAACATGCAAGAGTGATCAAACCAGTAATCATTAGCTGTTCCTTTCAGTAAAGCAACAGAAGACAGTAGTATGACTGTAGCTATCCTGTATATACATACATATATAATTTCCCCTTTCTTCTTTCCCACACCCCAGCTGCTCTTTACTTTTGAGCATGTTCCTTTCATTTCACAATGTCTGTCCTACCTCTTAGTTTTTATTCACTCTTTCAAGTTCTTATACTAGTGAGACAATATGTTGCTTACACATGCAGCTCACCAGCATTTGTTGTTATTTGAGTTTCCACAGTGAATATATATGTAGTAGGAAACATTTTTTTAAATGTGACCAGCATCTCATGACACAGTGTGTACTGTATCAGGTATACTTTGGATAAGACTAGTCTAGCAAATGAAGGTCCTGGGAACTTAAGATACAGTTTCTCTCATCTCTCATGGACTAAGAATTTTCCCTCTTTCTGGAGTTGAAAATTATACTTTCTTTTTTACAGTCATCTAAAATTTAAATGGCTAACAATGCAGCTTCAAGACCCTTTATTATCTGGATAATATAGCAATGGACACTTGCCCTGGTTTTTTTTTGTCTGCTCAGCATCTGAATGCCCTTCCTGACTTTATAGAGTCCCTGACTTCATAGCTATGAGTAGGATCAGGAAACTTCCCTTTATCCCATGGCACTCAGGTTTGAGCATATGACTGAATCTTAGCCAGTGGCCTGTGTCTACCCAAGAAAAGTGAGTCTGCTGTGTATGACAAAAAGAAAGGGTCAGTGAGACTGGAACCAGGACAGCATCTAGCCTGGGTCATCCTGTTAACATATGCAGGCATGATCATGTCTTTCCCAGTCTTTGATTCTTGCTTATTTCTAATCTGGGCTACCGTGAATCTTATACCTCTAACACGTAAATAAATACCTATTTTATTCAGACATTAGAGTTTATTTCTTTGGCCAAAATTGGCTGGTCAAAGATCCCAAGTAGTTATGGATATTTTAAAGTCTCTGCCCCAGAAAAATGTAGTACACAAGCTATCATTTTCCTTAATGTTCCATCTTGCTTTCAAGAGAATAAGTATACCTGAGCTATCCTGGTCGGTGTGTTGAGGAGATTGCTTACTGCTTATTCATGCTTCCCTTGAGTCTTGAAATGCAACTAGGAAAGGCCAAGAACTCCCATGCAACCCTCAAATTCTTGATTGAGTAATGAATCTACATATTAGGATGATATTCAGAATACATGCGGTGTACAGATAGCAAACATTTATGTTCAGGACAGAGGCAACAGAGAAGAGTAGAAACTACATTCTACATCTGTCACTTCATTAGCTTAGGCCTGACTTCTAGAATAAATAATATCTGAAATCTATTAATTGCTGCTTTTTTTCCTGTGTTCAGTGTCAAATGAAGACATAAAACGGATGTGGGGTCAGCAATGTAGATTTTCTTAGTAACTGTGTGCTGGTTTACCTTTTCTTAAAACTACCAGGAAGAGGATTTTCTATTTTCCAAAGAATCCCCCAAAGGACACACACACACACACACACACACACACACACACACACACACAGTCTCATGCAGGTCTCTCTTGGTCCTGTCACATTATAGGGGAGCCATCTGTGTTCTGGAGAATGTGATGTGACTTACCTAAGAGCACGCAGAGAGGATAGTAGTACAGGAACTTCAACCAAATTTAGAAGTGTGACTGTACTTTGTCTTTTCTGTCTCATGAAGCATGTAGAGAATTTATAGCTCACAGATCTTTCAAAACTACTATACAAGTAATATTAACTCATTGCTGTCTGAGCACAGGCTGGCTGGCTGAGCATCTTAGTTAAGTGTTGGTGCACAAGGCTAACTTTAGCCACTGTTTTGATTTGTGTGTGTGTGTATGTATAAAATGCTAGTCTGCTTTAGCTTTACCCATTTTTTTTTCACAAATTTGTGTGAGTAGCCAGAGAAGAAAACTTCTTTCTCCTTCTGCTGGGAGATGATAACAAATAACAACCATATTTAAAGTTAACAAAATCACAGAAATGTGTTCCCAGGGAAATGTTAGAGGACCTGATCTGTGACTTACGTGTGTTTCATTCCATCTTGCGTCAGAGTTGATAGAATTATTGACGTTTCAGTTTAAAAATCCTGAAGTACTCATGTTTCTACATAAAATGGTTTATTTAAAAAAAGTCTTACTGGACTTCCGGGAAGATGGTGACCGGGTAGGCAGCAGAGAGAGAACCTCCCAGAGGATTACCACCCAAACAATGAAATATAGCAATATGAAGACAGAAATGAGGACTTCCGGGAAGAAGACGACCAGCCGAGAGAGCGAGTGCGGAGGGAAGAATGGCTTCAGCTCGTGAACCCGACAGAGAACGCACTACTGGGACAAACTGCGCCAAACCGGGCAGCGCTCCAGGATCCCACTCAGAACCCCACCCCCGCAGCCAGCGCTGCAGGAACTGGAGCAACAGCGACCGGCCAGCGGGATTTCTGAGTCGGGGAAAATCTCCATCCAGGGAAAAACATCTGAACGGCACTCCTGTCTGCACGATCACAGGGTGAGTTAAGTGCGTGCTCTAACCAGTTTTTCCTGAATCGGGAAGAAGCTCAGTCCAGCGAGAGACATCAAAGCAGCTTCAAGGACTGCGGGATCTCCCGGGTGGGAAGACCTACTTAGGCGCCCCAACGGGTTTTGTGAGGGGGGAAGGAGCTCCACCCAGGGAGGAAAACCTGAGTGGCCTATCTGCAAGAATCCTGGGGTGGCGAGCTGTTTATTCGCCCCGGCCAGGTCTTGGGGTAGGAAGTAGAAGCGGAAATCTCAGCAGACAGCTTAAGGGACATTCTCCCAAAGAGAAGTAACCATTGGAGCAGCCTCTGCAGCAGACCTTTGCCTGCTGAACTGTCTGTGGAATTTATAGCTCCACAGT
>PVLD010033833.1:0-13260 GCA_004027595.1 Dinomys branickii
CTTTTTTTTCTGTTGCTGAGAGGATAAACTGTCTGAGTAAATTTGCATGTCTGTATATGGGTCCATACATCTACAATTCGAAGATATCAATGGATAAAGCAACAACTACTGTTGAGACCATATCACCTTGTCTATAGATTAGTTGTGATTGTACTATTTTCTATGATAATGGGTGTCTGTTTGTCAATATGTTTTTGTACTTTTATGTTTCTAAAATAAAAAAAAAAATTCCATTAAGGATATTTAAAGAGCTTATATTATCTAATAAGTTTATCACTTATTTTTCTTTTTAACATTTTAGTAGAAAAGCCAGTATCTTGTAAGGAAAATTTTTGCTCATTAAATTTTAGAAAGCTTTAAAAAATAAAATTGACATTGATATAAATAAAACAGAAATATTGATTATACTTTACATAAGGAATTGTAAACTTTGTGAATGTAAGACTCTACCATTGTCCCAAAAAAATAAATGGATTTTGCAGTACCTATTTTTTCCTTAAAAAATTCACTAAAGTATATTTTATACATTATTTTATATATAGAAATTACCTGAAGTTCAAAATGTTGAGATATTAAAAATCTTACTGTGTGATATCTGTCTAAAACTACAAACTAGAGCGAGACTAGATGTGGTGACAGCTGTAGTACCAGTTGCTTGGGAGACTGGGAGGGTCACAGGTTTGAGACTAGTGTGGGCAGCTTGGTGAGATCCTGCTCTGAAGTGAAATAGCAAGGGATAGGAATGTAGCTCAGTGGTAGATCACTTCCTAGCTTATGTGAGACCCTAGGTTTGCTTCCTGGTACTGCAAGCAAAAAGGTATGTGCTAGAGAAAAGTTCACTGGATTTGAGATTTTACAAATACAGTAAGATTAAAATTTTCAGCAACAATGTAAAATATCTAGACGGTTAAAAAGTAAAATTTTCTCTCAAAAAATTAAAATGACCATTAATTATGTAACATTGGATAAATATCAAGCTCTCTAAGCCTTGCATAATTTTTTATTTTATTTTATTATTTATTTATTTATTTATGGTACCAGGAATTGAACTCAGGACCTTGTGCTTGCCAGGCAGGTGCTTGTGCCACTGAATTACACTTCTGGTCCTCTTTTCTTATTTTAAGGAGAAAAAATAATGAAAATGATACAAAGTTTCAAAACAAGATAGTAGGAGAGTATCAATATTAGTACATTGCTTATTGTTATCTTCAAAGTAGTTGCTCAGATTACAAGATATAGGCATGAAAAATTGATCAAATGATATAAGCACAAACTTTTCAATGAACTAATAGAAATTAGTAGTATAGGTATCTTAACCATCTTGTGTGTGTGTGTGTGTGTGTGTGTGTGTATACTTTTCCTTTTCCCTTTCTTTTCTCCTTTGCTCCATCCCAATTCTTCTTTCCTTTTGAACAATTTCCCATTTCCCAATATCTATGGTACATTTTGGATCTTATTTACTCTTTCAGCTTTTCATACTAGGGAGACAAGATGATGTTTACACATGAGACTGATTTATTTCACTTATGAGTGTAGTCTCAAGTTACATCCATTTACCTATAAAAGTCTCCAGGTTATCCTTCTTTATGGCTGAGTATACTCCATTGCATAAAGATACCACATGTTTTTATCCATTCCTCAGTTGGTGGACATTTAGGTTATTTCCAAGATTCAGCTACTACAAATTGTGCTGCTCTAAACATGCGTGCACATATATCACTGTGGTATGATGTTTTTAATTATTCTGGGAATACCCAGACAAGGAATACTGGGTCAAATGGGACCTCTATTCCTAGCTTTTTGAGGAATCTCCACACTGATTTCCATAATGGTTGCATCAATATGCACTCCCATCAGCAATGGATAAGGGTTCCTTTTTCCCTACAGTCCTGCTGGCATTTGTTATTGGTTGATTTCTTGATGATATCCAATCTTTCCAGAGTGAGATGAAAACTCAGTGTTGTTGTAATTTGCATCTCTCAAATGACCAATAATGTTGAACATTTTTTCATACGTTTATTTACCATTTATATTTCTTCATCTGACAATGGCAAGCAGAAACACTGAAATGATACCCAGGATATGGAGGCAGATTTGTTTACATTGATTGGGATCCGTCCCAGAATATTGGGTTCTGATGTCTGGTGGCCCAGGGCTTTTATATGATGCACAAGCAGGAGGTACAAAGGAGAGACAGAACAGCCTGCAGTTTTTATGATTAGCTGGCAGAGTGAGGTCATCGGTTACAAGGGTGAATTAATGTTCATCAGCTCATGAAGCTTGGTACAATGGTATAATCAGGCACCTTGCATGTCTGGCTATGCTTTCAAGGTTACAGGGGTCAAGAAAGTAATCACAAAGCCACAAAGCAGTTACAGAGCTAGGTAGTTTCAAAAGAACAAAGTTTTAAAAAAGAACCATTTTTCTGGTACAGTTTTTCCTTTTCATTTCCCCCTCCTGTTGCTATTCAAAAAAATCTTTTTCAATGCTGGGGTTGTTCTTTTTATCTAAAGCTGCCTAAGAAGGGGCAGCCCTTAACTTATGTAATCTAATTAATCAAGAAGGGAGGCCCTATCAAGAGAATTAACGTTTTCTACTAGGGCATTCTTAGGTCCAGCCAGGTGTACCAATAGGCTGTGGTTGGCAGAAGACTGAGGCAACATACAAGGGCAATTATAGTGGCAAAGTCAGCTCAGAGATCTTGAACTGGTTTTATAGGCAGGCGAGCTGTACTTTAGCAGTTTGACAGTCTACTGTTTGTTCGGGGGACTGTGATGGAGCCAATCTATCACCAGAGCCTCCCTGAAAATAGTAGGATACTTTTAAACCCCTTATGGTATTTGGGTCCAGATGAACTGGTCTTTTGTCTCAGGAATTTCCCAGTTGAAGGGGCTTATGGGAGCAACTCACAAACAGAAGAAGGCATCTTTTCTGCATTGTGGACAGCATGGAGATCTTGCCCAAGGTGATTAATAGTCTATCAGGATGATGTGTGGCTGGGTTCCTATTTGTGCTTTCTGTGACATCTGATAGCAATGGGGGTCATGGTGAGGTGGCATGGTTGATGTCCTGGCCCAGAGGTGAGTCTTTAGTCTATACCTCTGGGAGGAGAGTTTTCAGAACTTCAGGATTGTGGTTATTTGTCTCAGGCTGATGCAGGTGTCATTTTACTTTCAGGGAACAGTCAAAGTTAAATGTACAGGGTTAGATGAGAGCAAGGCTGATTGGCTTGGTATGAAGGTGATGTCCTCCCAGGCTGTAAGTTTGTACATGGCAGAAGCAGTGAGAGGCAAGAGTCCCAGTCACCCTGGTGATGGTAACTAGTTGACAGAAGGAAAGTTTGAAGGCAGAGAGTTCTATCCTGTTGTCTACCAGGAAGGTCACAGGTTTGCCCCTGGATTTTGCAATGACTATGGGCTCTCAGGGGCCCACTTTGATAGAGCTCATTCTGTCCTATTTATCCAGGCCCACCAGGGCACCAGCCATTTGTCAGAGCTGACAGTCAATTTTTCTTCAGTCAAAATGTGGAACTCAGAAGGAATTGTTGACAATCATCTCGGGTGGGCACTAGATGATGCCATCTGAGCAGGATAGGCATGTTAGCAAAAGGCTCTGGAGGGAGGGCCTCTGTGGCCCAGTGCAGGCAGTGGCTACCTGGACCCAGTTCAATTGGCTAGAAGTAGATAAATCATGAGCAGGGAGTTAAACTACAGGAGTTGGCAGCAACTGAGGCAGCCAGGGAAGGTGCCAAGGCAGAATTCTTAGGAAGAAGGGGCCTCTTTTTCCTTTTTTATTTTTTGAGATGCAGGGAGAAGTTTGGTTTCATTTTTAACTTTGTAAAAGCCCCTTTTCCCGCAGTCAGGGACTGTGGGTTTTAACTAATTAGTTCCTATTCTATCTCCCTATAGTGTATGTTGTGTACCCTTGAAAGATGGTGCAATAGACAAAGGGTGGGTTCCTCTCAGCAAGAGCCCATTCAAGTGTCCACCTGGCTGTGCCCCTTGTAGACATTTAGGCATGACTTAGCTAAGGAGGGTGCGAGGTCTCCATTATGCCATATGCTGATCACCACAGAACTGCCGGTGAGGGCCCAGTCAGCAACAGCGACCTGTGCTTCCCAGTCTTGGTTCACAGATGGAGCAGCCTGTTGCTTATGCTGTCCATTTTACTGACTCACACATTCATTCAGCAGGCACTCATAGGTTACACATCCCAACCGCCTTCCCTTAACTGACAACAGTTGGGCAAGCTCTTCTGCTTGAACTGAGCAGGTCTGACCGACTGACTAACTGGAGTGCCCCCAGGGGCCTTACCAGAATCAGGCAGGCAGGCAGGTAGACCGACAAACCAGTCTTCCTCCAGATCTCTGAGGGCACTTGCGAAGTCTCAAGGGCACACTTTCTTGTTGGGACCTGGAGAGGTCCTTGCTCTATCTGTGAGGGCTATGACTGGTGGTCAAAGAGGTCAGCACCATCAGTCTTCCCAGCCAGGGAACCAGATGAAACAGCAAGGAGAAACACCAAAACTAAACCCAGGCTTTGGAGGGTGTTTTAATTTATTGACATCAAAAGGCACTGATCAGGATCATTCCCAGAATATCAGGCCCTGATCTCTGGCAGTCTAGGGCTCTCATAAGATGCACAAGCAGGAGGTACAAGGGAGAGACAGAACAGCCTGGAGGTCTTGTGATTAGCTGGCAGGGTGAAGTCATGAGGTTATGCTGTTTCTTTGTCATATTTGTTCTTTGTTTCCTCCACTTCCCCCTCACTCGGGATTACTGTGGAGTTATGTTTTTCAGTACTGACTTTTTAAAAACACTTTTGTTTCTTTCCTACGTTGTAGCTTTAAGGATTACAATATACATATCAATTTGCTAGCATGTATGCTAAATTAATATTGCATCACTTTGAGTATAAGAACAGTATCTCTTTCAATCTTTGCATTATTGATGTCATAAATTTTGCTTCCATGTGTGTTTTAATAAAAACTTCCCTGTTTTCATTGTAAATTAGAAATTGACAAATATACTCTGTAACAGGAAAGTTAGTAATAGGCTGCAGATTTTGTCCTTTCTTTCAAGACCACCCAACTCTGCCACCATGAGAACAACCTTAGGTAGAATGAAGAAGAATAAGATAGCTGTGTCCCAATAAACAGCCAGATTTAGTCTATAGGTTGTGCTTTTCCAAACTCTGCTTTAAGAAATTGTTCTGCAAATAATTTAAGAAATAAAAAACAAATGTCATACAGAGTAATAATTTAGGTTCTCTGAACTATATCACTTAATGGAATCTGAGTTAGGGTTCATCTCATAAGCCTAACCCTCCCACTACCACAATCTCTGTAGTATCCTTAACCCTAACCCTATCCAAAGCTTAATTCTAAAAGAAACATTAACACTAACCCTAACCTGAACCTAACCCTAAGTCTGTGAGCTACTAACTCTGACCATAACAGTAAAACTAAACCTAACTGCTGACCCTAACCTCAACTGCTAATCTTGATAACCCCCAAAACTCCACATAACCCTACCCCAACCCCTAACCCTAATTACTAAAACCTAACAATAGCCCCTAACCCTAACCCGAACCTTACGTTCTAGTGGTAATACTGACTCCACCCCTAAACCTAATGCTCTGACCCTATTCCCTACCCCTAACCCTAGTCCCCACCCTCACCCTGCACCATGACCTTCCATCATTTCGGTTCAGTTTTGGAGGCACCCAAATATGATCCAAGCCCTTTAGAACTATTGGCCCAAATGTAAACCTCCTCTTAGGTCATGTCCATTGCATATTTCTTCCCAATGACAAGAAAACGTTCTGCACACTTATTTCCCTCTTCTCCTAAACCCAAACCCTAAACTCAACCACAAATACCAAACCCTATCCACCCCTACCATCAACCCCGACCCTAATTTCTAACACCTAATCTCTCACTCCCACAAATAATATAATCCTACATTCTAATCCTAAACCTCAAGTAAATCCCAACAAAAACCTCAACCTAAACCCTATGTTCTTCCCATCACCCCCCATCCTCACCCTCACTCTCACCCTCACCCTCATCCTCATCCTTATCCTTGTCTTCATCCTCATCTTCAACCTAACTCTAACTGAACTCTGAAGATGTAACATCCCTTCTAGTTCTAGGTTCTAGAACACAACAAAACTTGGAACTCTTGTAATGAAGCACCCAGTTTTGAAACTGTCTCCTGTCCTCCTCACTTAGAGGATGACATTCAAGGGAGGAAGATGAGTTTTTGCTGTTTTCCCACTTACAGAAGGTCTATCCACAAAAATGACCAGAACCAGAGCCTTTTCAGATCTTGGTTCAGTTCTCACTTCAGATATTTCCAGCTAATTTTCAGGGAGAATCCACAAGTAAGAGGAGAGGCAGGCAACCTAATGGCAGTCTCCAGGCTCCCAGCCCTCACCTGTGATCTATTCTGGGAAGTCCTTAACCAGGGGTGTTGTGGAGTGATGAAAGGACCTACTTGGACAGATGTCACAATTCTATTCTGTTCAGACCCCCATTTCATGGCTGGAAGTATGGCAGTATTGAGGACTAATGGTATTTTGATTATTGAACACTAGTTTGTCTATTTGGAGATTAATCCACTACAGCCTCATGCTGTAATCTTGTATACTTCATGTGAAGATTATATATATTCCTGTATATCTTGTTTTGGGAAGATTTTCTATGAAGTGTGCTCTTTGGAGACAGACAGGAAGGTCACTGATATCTTTTGACTCAGATACCAGGCATTCTCTTTGTCGAACTCCATGGTGATCATCGTGGGGTCATTTGACAACTCCCTCTCCCTCTGGTGATTCATAGTGTTACCTCTGACTAGGTGTGCCTCACCTCATTGTCTCTAGTGTGAAAATGAATCCACCATAGACTTAGGGGAGACCTGCATGATGTGGATTTAAGACCTGGGCACATGGTAGAAAATGGTGCAGTCCCTGGTACTATCTTTCCAAGGCAGAGCCATCTCATAGTTCATCTTCCTGGCTCATTCTGGGACTTTGACATTACCTCATTCCCTGCACAAGCTCTTCAGTGGGTGAGTATCTATCCCCATCAAGGCACAGTAGTGAGTCTACCACGTACTGTATTTTAGAAATGCCACTGCACTCTCTGGGCCTCAGCGTACCTCACTGAAAAGTGAAGTACTAAGAAGATAAACCTCACAGAGTTTTTGTAGAAACAAAATGGCATAAGACATGCCAAGCAGGTACCTAGAAAGAGGTTATTTGTTGTTCATATTTATTTTTCTATATGTCACCGTTGAAGAAGTTTTCTGCCTCATGCCTCAGTAGCCCATAATTCTGTCTAGTGAAACATATAGCAAACAGGCACAATTTTCAATTTCTAAAGGACACTTGGTATTTTTCCAGCTGGTGTTTTTTTTCTTGAAATTCACACAGGATTCATGTGTCCCAGAAGTGAAGTCCCAAGCCCACCTAGACATCTGGGAAGGTTATGTTTGCATTTCATTTATTCAAAGTCTTTCTATATAGTGCTTACTCTTTTAGATCCATAGTGCATTTCAGTGAACAAAGCACACTACTATTTCTAGGCTCCAGTTCTATTTGGGGAGTCAGATATTCACAGCAGACTTCACAAGTAACTCATTTCTCAAGAATATTACTTATAATGCCTTCTTGGCTTCCTGTAAGTATAGATGTATTGAACCTGGGAGATAGCTCAGCAGCAAGCGCCTGCCTGGCAAGTGTAAGGTCCTGAGTTCGATTCCCAGTACCAAAAAGAAGTATAGCTGTATCTTCCCATATTTTGAACAAGGGTAGTAGAGTTAGGATAATGGCATGGACAGACTTTAGGTCCAGAGGAAGGGTCAAAAGTCAGTGATGAGTGGATTTCATACATCTTACAACTATCAGAGAGATGAGATCTTGGAATTCTGCTGCAAGAGGTAAAAGTCAAATAGTGCTGTGGCTCAGATTGCAGAATCCGTGCAAAGGAAATGGGGGAAGCTCAGAGCCTGAACCTAAAAGGCTCATCCTCACCACATTTTAAGTTCCTAGCTATACCTGTCCTTCTCCACTCCAACCCACACATCTCAGCCTATAGCACCAGGGGCCTGCTCTTGAATCTGTTCCTGAGTGAAACTGTTCCTGTTTTTTTCTTTCTGGTCTTGAGTGCTCAGGTGCGTGGAGTTTTGTGGCTGCCTTTTTTGGCATAAAGATCAGTAGGAAGCAGGAGTCCTTTGTGTTTGAATTGTCTTGCTAGACAAGATTGGCCACTGCTAGGACCATCACAGAGATCTTGGAATAGGGTAGGACCGTCCTCTAGACAGAAAGAGGCAAGACCAGAGACTTTGGTACACACGAAGAGTGGGTTTCTAGGTCAGGGTGCCCATGACAGGGAGGGCTGAAGGACTGTGCAATGTCCTCTAAAAGAGCGGGTACACACTGCTGTCTTAGAACAGCAGTGTGGTGGGAGAGGCAAGGCTCTGACTCTGCTGCTTATTTATCTCTCCTCAGCACCCTCTTTTCCATTTGGGCACTGGGTCTCTCTCCTGCACATTCCAGCACCAAAATCAAAGGGGCCTACATGCAGGGCAACTTGCCTGGTGCAGACCTGAGACCTCATGCACAGTTTTTCCTTGTTCAGCTGGAAGATCCAGAGACCAACAAGCAGAAACAGATGGTTATGGGTACCACAGATTGGAAGATTTCCTGGGGGGTTTGGTTGGGCACTAGAATTTTCAAAAATGCAATGACATCGTGCCTGTGCTTGGAGGTCACTGGTAAGTGACTGGTGTTGCTGGGCCTTCCCCCTTTTAGCTCTTGCTTCATGTGGAGGGCAAGACGGCCCCGCTGGCTGCCATATCCAGCACCAGAGGGATAGCAGTGGGAGAGAAGCAAGAGCCAGTGCCACAGCACTCATCCTTTTGTCCTGTGACTAAAAGAACTGCTCCATGCAGAGGATGCTCTTGGCCTTCTTTCCAAAACTGCTGGATTAGCGTTTGACCCTGATGGATAAGGAGAGCAGTGAGCAATGCGGGCCAGGGCAGGGGCAGCCCGTTTTCTGACAATGATTGTATCAGTCCAGCCATCCCCTGACCAGATTACATGGTCAAGTCAAAGTTCCATATCCTGCCCACTGTGTAACCTACACTAGTTTTGCAGCTGCTGAGCTGCCCCTGCCCTCATGTGGATATAGACAGTGGAGACAGGACGCTGATGATACCAGCTTCACAAAGTGAGTAAGAAGGTCAAGTAGGATTGAACAAACAGAAAGCAGGGCAGAGGCTGGGCTCATCTGGTAGAGAAGGGTGTTTGCAGAGAGGCAGGCCGGTGTATACGTCACCTAACCATCATCCCAGAAGACTTGGCCAGCTTTATCACTTTGTAGGCACTTGAAGTACACTAGATTCTACAGCAGACACCCAGACAGCTCCCGTAGTCCTAGCTGTCAGAGGAAATTTGCTGTTGAAGTGGACAAAGGAGCAGGGGGAAGATGAGAAAAAGAAAGTCTCTGCATTAGCAGGACTGAGAAGTCTTCTATTTCTGGAAATTTGTGAGGATAGCCAGGGAGAAAACACCACTGACGGTCACACCAGTGCTGGGTCCTGGGTCACCCTGAGTTGGCCATCACTGGTGGACAGAGAACAAAACCCAGCTGTTTTCAGAAGCCTCTGTCCATATCTGCATCTTCCTGATCTCCAGCTCAGACAACAGGCACCCGCCTTCCACCAGGCGAAACTGCAGGCTCCAGCTGGGGTGGGTTCTGCCCATGTGACATTGTCTTCCTCCACAGGAGCTGTTCAAGAGGGTGGTGCCCTGTGACTGCCTGGGCTCCATCTGGACCCAGAGGAACAAAAAGGGCCAAGAACATCTGGCGTCCACTCTTTGGGCCACCATTGCCCATTTCAATTATGTGGCCAACTGTGTGATGACCACCTGCCTTGGGGATCCCGGCATGAGGGCTGGAGACAGGGCCAAGGCGGTGGAGCACTGGATCAAGGTGGCCGGGGTAAGCTGTGAGAGGGCGCTGGCAGTTTGCTCCGGAGATCTACAGTCTGCCTGTCCTTCATCAGCTCTCAGGATTGTAGGCTTTTTCTAAGACATTGCACAATCCTTCAGCCGTTCCTGTCATGGATACCCTGACCCAGACTCACAGGTCATGTGGTATGGTGGGTGTGGTCATCTGGTCTGAGTTTCTTTTCTGAGTTTAACTAAAACTTTTCTCCCTGAGAGTGCTATCACTGGAGCCCAGTTAGTCTCTTCCGTGACTCTCTGGGCATCAACTCATCCAGGAGGGGAAAAGGCAGCTGAGCTTCCTGAAAGTGGAACAGGCTCATCTCAAACTGCCCTATGCCCAAATACAAATGTCTTATTCCTTTTTCTCTGGAACTGGGAGTGCCTAACACTCAAGAAATTCTCACTGCGTGCCATCATCTCTGCTCTGCAGACCACACCAGTACATTGCTGAGGACAACATGGGGAGAAGTATTGAGATGGGCCTACCTTTCTCCATAAGGACACCAGTGCAGGCAAGTACCAGGTCTATTATAATAGGTATGGCCTCTGCCCTCTGCATGACCTTGGGAAACCAGGGACACTGAGGGAAGGAGAAATTTGAAGGTGGGATCCCTAGGCCTCCCTGAGATCTCAGGCCAAGGTGTCTGGCTGAGGACAAAGTTTACTTAACAATTAGGCACAGCAGTTGGCAAAGAGACTTTCAGATGCTCACTAGACAGTAATAGAACTTTTTGTCCAACTGAAACCGTAACTGTCAAAACAGTTGCTCAGCTGAAATGAGAGGGGGCCTCAATGATTAAATGAAAACTCCGATCATAGTTCCCTGGCTTGTTTAATTTTCAGATGAAGCCCATTAGAAAAGTGCATACAGGCACTTTGTGTCCTTTAGGTTCTCATATAAAAGGAATTTGAATTCACACACCTCCCCATTATTCTGAAATTTATCCTTTTTCCATCTGAACAAAAGAAATTTCCTCAAATTGTGTCCTAAGGACACTGTACTGGGCAGGAATCTGCTCATCAAAATACATTAGAGGATGACATGTAGGGTGAACATGTTTAGGAAAGAAAGGCGTGAGGTTGGGAGGGGTTCTGGACCAGATGTGTTTCTTTTCTTTCTCATCTAAAGTTCACTTGAGAAATTCCAGCTATGTCTTTTCTGGAATAATAGGAAGGTGGATCTTTTTGTCCTTGGTTAGGCTTTGGGTGGGACTGGGGTGTGTTGGGGGTTCATCAGGCCCTGGTACTGAGACGTAGTGATGTCACTGGGTGACGCAGAGAGGGTTGATGAGCTGGCAGAATTAGCCGCTCTTTGGCTTCCACGCTGGCCCGTCCCGATGCTGTGTGGTTTCCGCGCCGGCCCGTCCCCATGCTGTGTGGTTTCCGCGCCGGCCCGTCCCCATGCTGTGTGGTTTCCCCATGCTGTCGGGTGGGTGTAGTAGAGCTCGCTTGTTTCAGCAGAGAAAGGTGGTGAGGAAATCAAGGCTCGCTCCTCTTCAGTTTCTACTTATGCCCTGGCAGTGGGGGGTGCCCTGTCTATACCAGAAGCAGGTACATCAGAGAAACCCCACGGGACAGGTGTTACAAAAGAAGCTCAGCTCATGTCCCAGTGGTTTTACTTGAGACTGATTTGTGGGCTTGCTGTCACTCCCTAGTAGGCCCCTTTGTGCACTCTGCTGACTGATCATCCTTAGGACTTACTTCACTGTCTGGTGAGCAATGACATTATCTTCAGAAGAATTATTAGAAGTATCTTGGGGATTCATAGATTCCCAAGGGATCTTAACTGATCAAATATCAGAAAACGTTGCTCAAGGAATTCCTTGCCTTGTTAGATCTGGCACTTTGGGAGACCATGTTCTAAATAGATAAGCAGAAAGCTCTGCCCAAGGAACTCCCCTTGGGTATTTCTAAGGAAAGGTGATGTACTGGGTATGGTTTCCAATTTAACTTGTGGGGCAGAGATTCCAGAGAGACTGTGACAAGCAGGATGTCACAGCCCTTCTCTCCTTTTGCCAGGTTGCTTACAAATGTGACCAGTAGAAAGATCATAAAAACATCCTGGAAGAGCTACAGAGTAAATTACGGGTAGAGATGGGAATGAACATCTATTTTCATTATTTCTTTCACTTTTGAGACAAAATACCTGATACCCAAAGTTAAAGGAAGAAATCTCGCAATTTGTGACAGTTTCAATTCATAGGCAGCGGGCCCCTAAAGTAGGGTGGCATGGCAGGGAGCCATGGCAGAGGAGAAACGGTCCATGGCAGGGCATGCAGGAAGCAGCCACAAGCTTACTGTTTGGTGCCACCCACACCTAGTGTGGGGTTTCTGTCTTTAGTATATCTGTTCAGCCACACCCAGAACTATTTCAAACCAATTAATGGACTTATCCAGTGCCACAAACCCTTAATCCCAATATCACACATTCTAACCCAGCATCATGCACTCATGATCCAGCCACCTCTCAAATGCCCCACCTATAAGTGCATGAGGTTTTGGGGATATTGCAGGAAAATTGAGTCCATAGCAGCCAGAAGTTTAGGAAAAGAAAAGAAACTGTATTTCACACCAGCAGACCTGAGAGGTGTAGTCTCCAAGGACTGAGGTGCTGATTACAAAAAGTTTGTCTTTTGTATAGGGTGGCAAGTGAGAGTTACAAAAATCTAAGATAAGCACAGCTGAAGGCCATGGTACACTGAGTGTATTGTGGTGAGTACAGCTGTGTGTAGCAAAGTTGTTTTGAGCACATTACAGCAATTTTGGTAATGGCTCATGTGATTTAGCCAACTTTAGTGGCAGAGAACAGAATGGCTGCAGCTTTATTGGACAAAATGGCTGCAGTTAAGTCAGGATTTCTGCTTTAGGTGGACACTTATGATGAGTCATAACAGCATCCCATAATATGATGCAGATTAAAATGTTAAAAGAAGACAGGTATGGTGGCGTATTTCTATAAGCCCAGCACTCTGGGTGCTGAAGCAGGAAGATTGCAAGTTCAAGCCCAGCTTGGGCAACTTAGCAAGACCCTATCTCTTTAAAAACTGGTTTTGAGGGTATGTCAGTGTGTAAGCTCTAAGTTCAAGCCCCAATACTGAAAAGAGTTATCCTGGAGATAACTAGAGGTGTTCGGTATCACAAGAAGCTAATCAGAGAGGTAGAATCCTAGGGTATGGATTTACCTGAAATAGGCCACTGGCAGATGTTTTTGAAAGACTGATGCAGTCAGATTATGTATTTAGTGATG
>PVLD010033834.1:0-13259 GCA_004027595.1 Dinomys branickii
CTGTCTGACTAAATTTGCATGTCTGTATATGGGTCCATACATCTACAATTCGAAGATATCAATGGATAAAGCAACAACTACTGTTGAGACCATATCACCTTGTCTATAGATTAGTTGTGACTGTACTATTTTCTATGATAATGGGTGTCTGTTTGTCAATATGTTTTTGTACTTTTATGTTTCTAAAATAAAAAAAAATAAAAATAAAAAAAAAAAAAAACAAAGTATGATGTGAGAGCAAGTAAAATACCATGTGACAACATTGTATGAAATATATAATTTAAATTTGAGGTATTGTTATATTGTCAATGGAACTAGATACAAACTTAAATGATAAGATTTTACAAGATTATAAAGTATAGTCATACATTAACTCACCATGTGGACATTAAAATTTAAGTTGAGATTGAATCATGTCCTTGAATTACATATTCCTGGGTACAGTTATGATTATATTTCTGAATAAATTTCCATTGCAGAGTGTGACAGAAGGAAAGCTGCTCCCTTCCTGGCATCCAGGAAGCAGAGAAAGAGGCAGTAAGGGGTGGGGACAAAACACACCTTTCAAAGCAGCGCTCCCAGGGTCCTGCCTCACTGATTAGGCCACATCTCCCAATAAGCCCACAGAACTGTGAACTCCTTAATGCACTCATGACAACTCTTTGCACTCCAGTTCTGAACACTGATGCACTGGGGATCAAACTCAACACACAAATCTTTGGGGGACACCTTGTATTTAAACTATGAATAACCCCAAACAATAACTGTCAGGTTCACTTATGTGCAAATCCAAAATAGAGTCTATGTCTGAAAGAAAAAAAAATCAAACTTTTTCCTTTCCATTACAATATGGAAACTTCTATGCCCAGGAGGGATTCTCCCCATTCACCAAGCTATTCTCAGTAGACATCAATGAGTTGTCCTATAAATTAATTGAATTCTGACACTATCTAGGGATAGATACCTATCTAGATAGTATCAAATTCCGCTGCTTTAGAGCTCAGTCCCACAGGATTTCTGCCCCTGCCCCATTCAGAGACCTATCACAGGTCCCAGGTTCTGACCTACAGCATGCTTCTGACATACTGACAATAAAGTGGGTTCCCACAACCCCCCACTTGAGTTCCATAATTTGCTTGCATGGCTCAATCAGATACACTTTACATTATATTACACCATTAGTTACTGTTCAATGAAAAATAAAAACTCTAAGACAAATTCTGCTCTCAGAACAACTGCCAAGCATGAAGCTTCATGAAAATCACACAGGGATTCTTCCTATATGGATAGGAATTGGGGGGTATAGCTATATAGTTCTTTGAAAGCCAAAACCACAAGTGCAGTCCAGCTCAGATGAGACTCAAGTTACACGCAAATTGGAATTACAGTCTTTGCACAACTGTTCATGCATTAGTCTATTTTGCTGCTAATTTTAGTCATCCTTCTGGCAAGCGGTTGCTTCGTTTCCTGACCTCAGGCACTGGCAACAAGTCTATATATGCTCCAAATGTATGGACACCTTTTCCTCTTTGTTATCATGATGTTTGCAGTTCAAAGTCTTTGTTCTGAATGGAACACACATGCATATTTTAACCCACATTATGCATATTTATATGTGAATTCACTTAAAATTTTGGATATCTTTAGATATCAAGTTCAAATGTCTTTAAAAGTTATGCTGAAAGTACATGTAACAGTCTCAGTGTCACAGGTAATGAAACATCTATTCAAATCCAAGAGCTGAACTGCAGACTTTTTAGAGTGCACAGTCGAGCAGGCACCATGTATAACCTGTCATGGGCAGAGGCTTCCGCTGTAAGAGTAACTTTCCGAGCTCATGACAAGTGGCCTGATACAGACAAGACAGTGAAGCCGTTCTTGTGCCTGATGCCCAGGGTCTCTCCCAGCCTCACTCCGGTCATCCAAAGCTACAGGGAGCTGGATGTCACAATGTTCTCAAATATACACATATTTTATTCTTAAAAAATTTGGGATTATATATAGAAAGCAACATATGAAGATAACTGATATTTTTGTGTTTATAATTTTAAATTAAATCTATTAGAGCATTTAACTCCAATTTAAAATGTAGAACTGAATAAATAAATTCAAACCTACGGTCTTCAGGTAAAATCTTATGAAGTTTATAAACATTTGAAACACCGAAAAGAACTTACATCGGATATATTTAACTCTTCATTTATAACTGCAATCAGCTAGTAGGAGTTACTCAGTTTCCGGGAAAGTCTTGATTACTAACTCAAATAACTTTAGATGTTATGAAGGGGCGATTCCATCGAGGCAGGCTAGAGGAAACAGCACTCTCCGGAGGTCTAACGCATTCACCCAGGTCAGCGGTTTGGATGTCTACACGGGGAAGTTAGGCACCCCTGCCCTGCCCCTCATCTGAAAGAGGCAGCAAACAGGCGAGAGACAGAATAGGGGAAGCTTGTCTAAGAGCAAAAGCTGCCTCCCTACCTCGGTGCTCTTCTCGGTGCAGGTCTGGAGACTGCAGCATTTGGTGTGACGCCCCAGTTACTCCAGGGGTAAAAACTCCTGGAGGTAGAAACCAGCCTAGCACCTGCCATAGTCGACTACTCACTACTGCAGCGCAGGCCAATCCCAGGCATTCCCATCAGCATGCAGGGACCTGGAGCCCGAGACACCTGTGCGAGGGATGGTACACCTCTTCAACATATCCTATTACTTTGATTTCTCAGCGCTGGAACACAATACCCAATACTTACAGGTTAAAGGAGGAGAGGTGAAGTTAGCTCAGTGTTCAGAGGATCCACTGATGGCTAGCTGGCTCCAAGGCAGGGGCAGCACGGCGGCAGGGTGTGGCAGAGAAAAGACGCTCCGTGCATAGCAGCCAGGAAGCAGAGCGTTGGCGCAGCCCTGGAGAAGAGCCAGGGGACTAGCCCTGGATGCAAGGCCACGCCTACGTGACGCCGCCAACAAGCCGGAAGTGTTCCTCCCTCCCGTCTCCCCAGGCAAACAGCGCACCTTCACAGCCACAGAACTTTCCGCGCCGCCTGTTCAGCAGCTGGCTATCATTCCCTCTCCTCATCGCGCACGTCCTGCCGGACTCCCTCCCCCGGTGCTCCCTTCCCGTACCTCTGTCCTCCTGTGGTCCTCTCCCTCTGTATGTTTCACTGTTTCTCTTCTTTCATTTTATATTATTTCACTTTGTGATTTTATATTCTTTCTGCTCCTCTCAATGTACACTATAATTGCTAACCTGGATATTATTAACTTTATCTAGTCTACTATATTCATACTTTTCTCCTCGACTTCACTGAAGTAGCAAATCATAGATATGTTCCTAATTGAGGCCTCAGTGCCTGATAACATGTGGCAGCTAATCCTTTTTTCTCACTCCACACATAGTTTCTCAACAACGCCCCCACCCCCACACCCTTCTTTCATGGCATGAAAATATCATCGAAACCTATTTTTTTTGTTTGCTCCTCTGTGCTTTATTTTTTCTTTTCTTTTTTTCTTCTTTCTCCTAATACCCAGCCTATTCTTCATCGTTATGAGTCCTGTGTCTTCATAGGCTATTAAAAGAGTTGGAAATTGTTTAAACAAGTTCTCTATTCATTATGTGTTGATATGTGTTTGGCTTTTCAGTCGCTGCTATTGCTAGCTTTTGTTCTGCCCCTGCAGTGCAGTTTGAGGCAGATGCTGGCACTCTGCACAGCTTGAGTAGGCCTCACTGCACTGAATTGTTCCCAAGGCCAGTGGCGCATCACAGGGAGAAATCTACCTTCTGAAGTCATCTCTGTGGTAGGGTCACGGATCTACAGCCTTTAACAACAGCAAACAATCTTGAGAAAACAGGGCAACCAGATGCCTACAAAAATTCATAACTCTTCCAAGTGCATCTTACAGACTCTGAAGTGGATGAGGTTCCAGAAAAACAACGAAAAAGATAGTTTAAATGATAGAAGAGACAAGTAGATCAATAAACTGATTACTAAGGTGAATTATGAGCTTAAAATAAAAATAAGTAAATGAATTTAGGAAGGCAGCGAATGACATGGGATACCCCTTCAGGAAAGACTTAATGGTTATGAGAAGAAATAAAGCAGAAATTCTGAAAATGACAAGCTCAGTTGGAAGTGTAAATAAAGACAGAATAAAAGGACTTGAGGACAAGGTTGATGTAGTCAAACTCTTACTCAGTAAACTGAAGCAGCATCAAGAGACAAAAGATGATCAAAGAGCTCCTAGATGATTCAAAAAGAACAAACTTAAGAAAAACTTGTTGAGGAAGGGGTAAAGGCATAGGTTATGGTATAAAAAATTTATTCACCAAATTCAACAAAATTATAGCTGAAAATTTCTTAAAACTACAGAATGACATAGATACTCAGGTAAATGAAGATTTAAAAACACCAAATAAACACAACCAGAAAAGAACCTCTCCATGACACATCATAGTCAAAATCTCTGAAATTCAGAATAAAGAGAAAATATGAAAGGCTGTTAAAGAACGATGACAAAATAACCTATGAAGATGGCCAATCAGAATAATGGTGGATTTCTTAATACAAATAAAGGACGGGAAAACACAAAAGTTTTCAATCTCTAAATGAAAATAATTGCCCAACTAGATTACTATTATCTGCAAAACTGATGGACAAATAATGCAATAAAACATGCAATAACAAAAATTCATGACCACCAAACTAGCATTACAAAATATACTCAAGGGAATCTGGAAAAAAAGATAAGTCAATCACACCTATGAGCCCCAAAGAAAAAATTCTCAAAGAGAAGTAGTTAAGCAAGAGAGAAACAAACAAACAAACAAACAAAAAACAAAAATCAAGCACTGGAAAAATAATACACTTAAATAATTTACTTGACAGAAAAGGACAATGCAATCATAATGGGTGACCTCATTTATGACTGGTCAATGGGGGAGGCAAAAAGAATCAACAAAGAAATATCAGAACTAAGCACAGCACAGAATAGATTTTACATATCTACAGAGCAGCTTATTCAATATAGCAGAACACATTCTTCTCAGCAGCCTGTAGAACTTTTGCAAAAATAGATCATGTTTTAGGACAGAAAGAAAACATGTCTCCATAAATGCAAAAGAATTGAGAATACTCTTGCATTTTATGAGATTAAATGAAATGAAACTAGAAATCACCAAAAAAGAAACCACACACTATAAAAACCCATGGAGATTGCATAGCACACTGAAATGATCAATGGATCAGTGGGGAATCAAGAAATTCAGACAGTCAGAGCAGAAATCAATGAAATTAAGGCAACTTACAAAGGATCAAGGAACCAAAACATTGGTGCTCTTAAAGGATAGGTAACATTGATAAACCCTTATCCAAACTTACCAAAAGGAAAAGAAGAACTACACCAACATAATTAGAAATGAAAGAGGTAAAATTATAATAGACTTCACAGAAATCTGATATAACAAGCTATTCCAAGAATTTGTACCCAATAAACTGGAGAATCTAAAACAGTGAATAAATTCCTAGACACATATAACTTACTTAAAATTGAACCAAGAGGACAGAACCAAGAAGACTGAACCAACTGAACAGTCCAATATTGTATTAGTGCTTGTAAGAGCTTACAGGGCTGGGGCAAGGCTCCTTAAAAGACCACACATGCTCTGAATCAGATTTAATTCAGGGCACAGAAATTTACAAGATTGACCTACAGTGGCCACCCACAGACTCAGACCTAGAAGAGGCACAAGATCTGTTCATGTGCAAGAGATTCGAAGGTTCTAGCCAAAGGCCTGGAGCCCATGGCAATGTCCTATATGAGTCTGCATCAGGAGGTCAAAGAATCGGCAACTGCTCAGGCTGAAAGGCTGATGCTGGAAGCTGGAGAATCCGTGCAGAAAGCCAGAAGACTTGCCTGAAGCAAAGACCAGAGCTCCTCCAAAGAGAAAAGCTGAAGCTCTTCCAAGGAAGATCAGGTGATATTCCATTCTCCTTTTCTATCAGTTTTGCTTTACACTGTTCTGACAACAGTGGTCCCCTAACCATGCTGACTCAGTTCAGCTGGGCAGTCCTCACTCGATGGACAATTAACAACCACAAATAGCAACGAAAGAGGTTGATGCGGTAATAGAAACTCTACCAACAAATAAAAGCTTAAGAACTAATGGATTTGTTGCTGAATGTTACCAGAACTTTATAGAAGACCTAGTATGAACATTTCTCAAACGTTTCCATGCAATCAAAGGGGAAGGATCACTTCCAAACTCACTCTGTAAGCTTACATTACCCAGATACCAAAATCAGATAAGAATTCAACAAAAAATGAAAACTCTAGGTGAATATTACTTAGAGATGGAGATGCAAAAATCTATAATATACTTGCAGTAAGGCATGGTAGTGCATACCTGTAATCCCATCACTCAGGAGACCCAGCCAGGAGAATCACCATGGATGCAATGCTAGCTTGGGCTACATAGCAAGTTTAAGGCCAACTCACTGCGCTCACTGTGTAAGCCTGGTCTACACAGCAAGACCCTGTCTCAAACAAAACAAACACTTGCAAACAGAATTTAACAAATCATTAAAACATCATACATGATATTGAAGTCTCATTGACCCCAGGGATTTAAGGATGGTTCAACATATATAAATCAATAAATGTAAAACAGCACATGAAATCACATGATTATCTTCATAGATGTAGAGAAAGCCTTTGACAAAATCCAACATCTCTTTGTTTTATTTTTAAAAACCCTCTGAAATGAGATAATGACCTTATCTCAAAAATAATAAAATCCATATATGATAAAACCACAGTTAACATCATACTGAATGGGAAAAAACTGAAACAGTCCTTCTAAAATTAGAAAGGAACTATGAGTTCCTACTGACCACTCTTCAGTATAGTAATTGAAACTTTAGCCAGAGCAATCAGGAAACAGAAAGAAATGAAAGGGATATGAACAGGAATAATTTAAATTGTTTGTACTTGCAGATAATGTTATTCTACATACAGAAGGCTTAAGAAACTTCCATATAACTCTTCAAGCTGATAAATTTAGCAAAGAGGCAAAATACAAAACTGATACACAAAAATCAATACTGTTTATATACACCCATAATGAAACCACTGAGAAGGAAATCTGGAAAGTAATCTCATTCACAATAGCTTCCAAAAATATTAAACTCTAAGGCATCTATAATGAAAACTATAGATCACTGATTAAAAAGATTGAAGAGACTGCAAGAAAATGGAAACACATCCCCTATTCCTGGATAAGCAGAATTAACATCATTAAGCTTATTATATTACCAAAAGTGATCTATACATTTAATGCAATCCCTATTAAAATGCCAACAATTTTTCATTGTGCTAGAAAAAAACTAAACGTTTATATAGAACTGAAAAGACCCAGAATAGCCAAAGTAATCCTAAGCAAAAAGAGCAAATAATTTCAGATAAAAAATTATACCACAAAGCTATAGTGACAAGAATAACATGGTACTGGCACAAAAATAGAAGACAACCGAAATAACACCAAGAACCTTCAGCCATCTGAATTTTGACAAAGGACTGAAAACATACATTGGAGAAAAGAGAACCTCTTAAAAAGTGATTCCAGGAGAACTGGTAACCCTCATGCAGGAGATTGGAACTAGATCCACATCTCTCATCATCATAGGATGGATGAAAGATATAAAAACAGGGACCCATTGTGGCTGACTCAGTGGCAGCAGGGAAGAAGAGAGGCTCCACCAGACGCAGCAAACAGAGGTACAACAAGCACTGAGGCAGATATGAGAAGGCAAATAGAAGGCGAAACATACCAGATCCAAATCCAGTATCAAAGGATTTTTCACTTTTTTTTGTCTGTTTGAGACATGGTCTCACTCTGCAGTTCAGGCTGGCCTTGAGCTCACTTTGTATCCCACCCTGATCTCGAACTTGCCATAATCCTCCTGCCTCAGCCTCCCAAGTGCTGGGATTGCAGGTGTGCACTACTATACCCAGCATCAGTGCGTTTAGAAGGGGAAGCTGTCCCACTCCTGCACCACAGCACACATGAAATCCCAGGTCCACCTTTGGGGAGGTGCACCGAGGCAGGGAGCATGGCATAAGCTCCAGCCGGCTGTGGAACAAGCTCTCAACCTTGCAGCCCTCCCCACTAGGAAGAGTCACACAGCATGTAAGATCGCTGAGGATGAAATTCATGTCCTTCCTTGGCAATTGCAGTATGCTTGGCTAAAGAGGTACCACAAACTGAGGCCTCAGGAAAGTGAAAGCCGGGAATGGTGTATGAGAAATCACCAGCAGGCTTTTGCAGAAGCCGAAACAAGTACATGACCCTGACTAGGGGCCCTTTTGCAACTGTGTTTGGCTTATTATTTTTTTGGAAGGGGTGGTTGTTTCTTTTTCTTCTTTTTTCTCTTTCTTATCCCTTTACCTTCCCTTTCTCCCCTCCCTTCCTCCTTTTATCTAGCATACCTATGTATACATAACATACATAACATGTATATGTGTAGCTTGTATAAGTGCAAAGGGGAGTTAGAATTACCAGTGCTGTCATCTAAATAGTACCTTTCACTGCATGAAGAATCCAAATGTAAGCTAACTCCTGGGACTTTCACAGCTGCCCTCAACCTCCAATTACACTTCCCTTTCTCTGTGTCCACTCCCCTGATCCCACAGATATTCTTAACCGACCCCCTCAATGTCACACCTGTATTCCAGCTATTATAACAATTTCAACAGAACGTGGTCTCCTATCTGTTTCTCACTGATATTTCTTACCCTTCCTTCTCTTCTTACTATATATCCCTTTTTTCTATTTCTTTTTGCCATCTCCCCTCCGCCCACATCTAGGTTTACCTGTTGGTAGCAGTGTGGGGTATTGATAGAAGGGGTGAATTGCTGAAACGAGCCCTAATGTACATGACTGATGAATGGTTGGATCAGCTGACACTGATAGAACTGGTCAAGAATTTCCTCTTGCAACACAGCAATAGGGTCTGATTCTGTTAAATTGAGTGAGTATAAAGGTAGATAAATATATAAGCACAAACAAACCCATCACTGGGAAGCAGATACTCACTAATGAGATTACCACATTAACAGCAAAGTCTTTCCATTCTAACAGATCCTCAACCTGCACAACACACACACACTGTTATGGTTGGTACATTGTGTCAACTTGGTGAGTCTAGAGGTTTGGCTGAGTGACTCAGCAGGAAGCCAAGGTGCTTACTTTGTATACATCCTGAGCCTATGGAAGAGGAGGGTATGGAGACTTGTGTGAGAGCTACACGCCCTCTGGGTGGGGGTAGGCTGTTTACAAGGGAAGGGAAGGGAAGGAGAGAGGCTGCTTGCAGCCATTCCTCCCTTTTGCTGGTTGTTTTTGCTGTGTTCTGCTGCCCTGAACAGTTTGCCCTCTGCCATGTGCCACTCTGCCTCAGAACCAGATAAGTATGGACTGAAACCTCCACAAACTGTAAGCTAAATAAATCTTTCCTTCCTTCATTTTGGGCGTTGGGTATTTTGTCTCAGCAATGAGAAAAAAGTAACCAAGACACACACACACACACACACACACACACACACACACACACACACACAATTTGGAGTAAACTAAAGACTTAAATGCAAAACCTGAAACTACAAAGTTTCTAGAAGAAAATATGGGGAAAAAAATTCCTTGCCATTGGTCTTGGTAATTTTGTTTAGATATGATACCATAAGCACGGGTAACAAAAGCAAAATAAACTAATGGTAGTATATAAAATGTTTGTCCAACAAAGCAAACAACAAAAAGAAAAGGCAACCTATGGGATGGGAGAAAATATTTGGAAACCACTTATCTGGTGAATAGTTAATATCCAAAATCTATAAGGAACTGATACATCTCAATAGCAAAGACTTCAATAACTCAATTAAAATACGGACAAAAGATCTGAATAGACATTTCCCAAAGAAGACACACAAGTAGCCAATAGGGGTGCTAAACGTTAGAAATCATCATGGAAATGCAAATCAAAAGTAGTGAGATATCACTCCACACCTATTAGTATGGCACTGAGATATCAAGTGCTGGTGAGAAAGAAGAGAAAAGGAAACCCTTGTGTGCCTTTGGAGAGGTTGAACGTGGGCACAGCCATGATGCAAAACAGTATGGACGCTCCTTAAATACTGAAGACAGAACGACCATATGGTCCAGTAATCTTACTTCTAGGTGTACATTCAAAGGTACAGCTACTTTATCAGGTTTATTACTGCACTATTCACAATAGTCTACAACCTAAGTATCTGGATAGAGGAATATATTATATTAATATTATATATATATATATATAACACGCATATATGTTATTTAGCAATAAAATAATAACTTGGCATTTGTGGTATCATGGGTTAACCTAGATGGCATTATACTAACTGAAATAAGCCAGATACAGAAAGACAAATGCTATATGGTCTGGACAAATACTGCACTAATCAATACTGTGCTGTCTTATCTGCATGTGCACTCTAAAACAGTCAGATTTAGATAAGCAGAGTAGCATGAGTGTAGGTCGGGGAAACGGTGAGGTGTTGGTCAAAGAGTGCAAACTTTATTCATAAGATGAATAACTTGTAAGTTATTTGAACAGGGGAGGGCAGCAAGGGGATATGGGATGAACAAAAGGGCTTGGGGTGCGTTACATACACACACCAGCCCCACATGTTGTAGCCTGCTCCCGTTAATGTTGTCATTTGCTCCCGTTGCCACAAGACAAACAAATGTCGCTTGCTCCCGTTGCTACAAGACAAACATGTTGTAACTTGCTGTAACTTGCCCCCTCCCCGGGCTAAAAGTTTGCTTAAGCTGCATGTCTAAACTTGCGCCGTTTTCTGTTCTGTATGCGTCTCCAAGCACCCTAACCTTCCCCTTTCCTAAGCCCTCGCTAAGCATAAAAACCTGACCATCCACTCACCCGACGCTCTCCTTGCCTGCATTGCAATGGAGACTCCACTGGGTACCAGCTTAAATAAAGCGCTTTTTGAGAAATCTTGATTTTGTTCCGGGTTACTTTTTGGGGGGTCCCACATTTTGGGGGCTCGTCCGGGATCCCTACTGGCCTCTCTCTGCTTCCCCGGTAAGTTTGCACCCCACTTTTTCATTTCTTTTTGATCGGCCGATTTGGTGCTTCCTAGTAGCACATTTGGGGTGGCCGACCTTGTAGGTCACGCCGCAGCGGAGCGGGACACCCTCCATTTAGTTTCCGTTTAAGGGAATGTTTGGCATTGCCTTTTGATTGTTCCCTTTTTGTGACTCTGAATTTCTTCTCCCTCCTCGCTTTTCCTGCTCGCCCGGTTTTGTTTTTTTTTGCCTCCACAGCCATTTTCTAGGTCTTGAAAAACGACATCAGGGCGCCATCTACTGTCTGAATTTGTTAATTGTTAATTGTTAACTGTCAATATTTGTTGTCTTTGTCTTTGAGAGAATGGGTCAGTCAGCGTCCGCGTCTCTAAGTCCTTTGTCTCTGGTTCTTAACCATTTCTCGGAATTTCGCAGGAGGTCACGAACCTTTGGGGAACTGGTGTTCCCTGGAAGACTCCGCACCTTTTGTGAGTTCGAATGGCCTGCTGTAACCTCTGGGTCATGGTCCCCGGAGGGATCTTTTTGTTTGTCTCTGGCACAGGAGGTCCATCGTGCAGTTTTTGGCCCACCCTCCCACCCGGACCAGTTTGTCTACATTCAGGTTTGGGTTGATCTCATCCAGGACCCCCCATCGTGGGTTAAAAAGTCTCCCCAGATTCTAAAGCAGGAACCTCGCCAACTTTCTCTCCTAGCTCCTCTCAAGGACAGCAAGCTGAAAAAAGAGGCCACTCCTCCTTCTGGTAATGTTCTGCCCCCTTTGGCTCCAGAGGAACCTCTAGATTCTCCCGTGCCGCCTCCCCCGTACCAGCTACCAGCCACTCCCTCGTATGCCCTCTCTCGACGCTCCCCATCAGAATCCCCCTCCCCCGAGTCCCCAACGAACCCGCCGCCGCCATCGTTCGGGTTCCCCAGACTCCACCAGTCAAGGTGGAGACATGAGAGCGGCGCCCCTCCTCCCTTTGCGTGAGGTGCCACGCATGGAGGGACAACGACCAGCTTTTGTCTATGTCCCCTTTACTACGTCGGATTTATATAACTGGAAACACCAGAATCCCCCTTTTTCTAAGGACCCTCAGGGCCTCATTAACCTGTTAGAATCTATCTTTTTCACCCACTGTCCCACTTGGGACGATTGCCAACAGTTGCTCCAGACTCTTCACCTCGGAGGAACGTGAACGCATCCGCAATTTAGCCCGGTGAACCGTCCTTGATGCGGATGGAAATCCCACTGTGGATGCGAGACGACAGGATGCTGTTTTCCCCCTTACCCGACCAGACTGGGACCCTAACTCAGATTCAGGTAGGGAGGCTCTTGACCGTTTTCGCCAGTTGTTTCTGGGAGCCCTTAAGGCTGCTGCCCAGAGACCCACAAATCTATCAAAGGTTACTGAGGTAAGACAATTGGCATCTGAGTCTCCCACAGCTTTCTTAGAAAGACTGCTGGAGGCTTATCGTATATATACCCCCATCGACCTGGGGGCCCCAGAAAATGCGAGAGCAATTAACATCGCTTTCGTGTCCCAGTCAGCCCCTGATGTAAAACGCAAGCTACAAAAATTTGAGGGGTTCGAAGGAGCCCCCCTTAGCCAATTGGTGGAGATAGCCCAAAAGGTTTTCGACAGCAGAGAAGATTCCAAGGATCAAAAACTCACTAAGGTCCTCGAGGTCTTAGTAAACAACATGGGAACTAAGAGGACAACTACTGCTGCAGGGAAATTGCCAAATGCAAACAGGCCTCCCTTAGGCAAGGATCAATGTGCATACTGTAAAGAGAACGGCCATTGCGTAGAAATTGTCCCAAGCTGCAGGAAAAACTCCGAGAAGATGCAAAGACCCTTCTCAATCAACCATGAGGGGGTCAGGCCTCCACAGGTCCCCTGGAGCCCTGGCTAACTTTAACTGTGGGGGGCCAACCCGTAGATTTCCTCGTGGACTCTGGAGCGGCCCACTCGGTTTTAACCAAACCCCTTGGAAATCCCACTGGAGAGACTCTAAAGGTTATCGGGGCTACAGGAAACACCCAAGTTGTTAAACAATACCAGGCCAGATTATCCAGACCCGGACGCCCTGATATCCAGCATACTTTCTTATGGGCTCCAGGTTGTCCGGACCCTCTGTTGGGAAGAGACTTAAT